>CAUYRH010072560.1:0-49459 GCA_963574655.1 Perodicticus potto
CTTTATTAGGTATATATCCAGAAGACAAAAAATCACATCATAATAAAGATATATGTACCAGAATATTTATTTCAGCCCAATTCATAATTGCTAAGTCGTGGAAGAAACCCAAGTGCCCATTGACCCACAAATGAATTAATAAATTGTGGTACATGTATACTATGGAATATTATGCAGCCTTAGACAAAGATGGAGACTTTACCTCTTTCATGTTTACACGGATGGAGCTAGAACATATTCTTTTTAGCAAAGTATCTCAAGAATGGAAGAAAAAGTATCCAATGTACTCAGCCCTGATATGAAGCTAATTTATAGCTTTCATATGAAGGCTTAAACCCAATTATACCAAAAGAATACAGGGAAAAGGGCAAGGGAGGGAATGGGAGGGGAGAGGATAGGTAGAGGGAGGGCAATTGGTGGGATCACTCCTACAGTGCATCTTAGAAGGGTACTGGTGAAACTTACTAAATGTAGAATATCAATGTCTTCATATAGTGATTAAGAAAATGCCATGAAGGCTATGTTTGACAGTTTGATGAAAATATTTCAGATTGTATATGAAGTCAGAACACTGTGTCCCATGATTGCACTAATGTACACATTTATGATTTAATAAAATTATTAAAAAAAGAAAAGAATTCACTCTGTGTGACATATGCTATTCAACTTCTGCTTTTCCATATCAAAATCTTGGAAGATTAAAATCTTCTCACAGCAGGCTCGGCGCCTGTGGCTCAACGGGCTAAGGCGCCAGCCATATACACCTGAGCTGGTGGGTTCGAATCCCAGCCCGGGCCCGCCAAACAACAATGATGAATGCAACCAAAAAATGGCCGGGCGTCGTGGCGGGCGCCTGTGGTCCCAGCTACTTGGGAGGCGGAGGCAGGAGACTCGCTTGAGCCCAGGAAATGGAGGTTGCTGTGAGCTGTGATGCCACAGCACTCTATCCAGGGTGACAGCTTGAGGCTCTGTCTCAAAAACAAAAAAGAAATGTGCCACCTATGCCTGTTTCTCCTTTGAGGAAGTCAAGTCCATTTGCAGACAAAAAATCTCTCTATGAGATGCTCAGCCTAACATGAAAATCAGAGATGGTAGAAGAGGGCTTGGCTAGCCCCTTTTAGCCTCACCTTGAACTCTGGTTTTCCTCATCTTCTCCCTCCCTCCACAGTCCTGGAGGTAGTTTTGACTTTCCTCCTCCAAACCCAGCTCCTTCTCCTCACCATCTTCTTTTTTTCTTCCCTCCCTCCTCCCCATCTTCCTCCTTCTCCTCACGCTGACTTCCGATCAGGTTTTCCCTGATGAAGCTGGAGCAGGGAGCTGCACATGACCTGTGCTTACAGGAGAAGAATGAAGGAGAGGGGGGGAAGCTCTGCTGGTCCAACCATCTACACAAACGTAATGAAACAGAAATGAACTTCACTCAACATAACATTTTTTAATAAGTCAGATTAAGTCTGACTCCCAGGCCCCATGCTCTAAGATGGGAGAAATTTAATTAAAACAGTTTAATTAGAACAATAGACAGAAGGACCACACTGTCTAAGTGCTCAGCTTTTGAGAATTTGGCTTGATTAAAAACGCATTTGTAAATTAAGCCAAGGGGATCTGGAAATGCCCTGGGTGGCTGGATTCAGCCAGACTCCAGCTTGCTGCTGGTAAAAAGACATCTGAAGACTGGACTTGGGGAAACGCTGGTTCTCACCTAGCCACGCTGCTCTTTCCTGAGCCCAGCTGTGTAATGCCAGCAGCCACAGTGGAGACTACAAGTGGAAAGGGACAGAGTGTCATTTCTCCCCATTCATGCATTGGGTTGGTGAGAAGCCAGAGAGGAGTCGAAGGGGAAGAAATCGTTCCTCCCCTTTGCTCCTGGACCACTGGGAAAATGCAGCTGTTCCTGGCAATCTGAGCTCACACCAGAGTAACCTGCCGTTTGTTTGCAGATTTAACACGTCACATGACTGACATCTTGCCCTGGTCAAAGTAAAGAGACACCCTTTCTTTCTACTGTTGAAATTAACTTGAAAACTCTTCTCTATTCTTACGCCCGTATGAACAGTTGGACTGTCCCATGTGTGATCTCTTCGGGACTCTGGCTGAGGGGACATTATGTGACAAAACCCCTCTCCACCTCCCTTTCCACTGAAAATAATTTTGTTCCTAGGATTTTGATGGACGTTGACATGAAATGTTATTCTTCATTTTAAAGGAAGGGAAAAACTATCTAAGTAGATTAAGAGCTGACTCACGATGGTGATTTACTTCGGCTTTTTAATTTGAACATTTTAATTGCTTACTTTACAAATTGAGCTTTAAGAAAGTAAAATACTAAAATAAGGTTTATAACTTTGCCTCTACCTTCAAAAGGGCTGTTTTGTGATTCCTCTAAGACAAAGAAGCCATATGCCCCTCTGCTTCCAATTATTCTTGCCCGCCTTCTCTCCTCACCTCCAATTTTCTTTTTCATCCTTTGTCTCCCCAAGTGTGCACTTGAAGATCTTTTAGTGACTTTTAATAACTGTATCTGAAACAAAATGCAAAGGGAAAAGTACAGGGAGCTAAAGAAGAAGAAGTGGGCTCCAACTCCACAGGCAGCTCAACAGCAGGGGCAGCAGCCCCTTTCCCTGACACTGCTGGGGGTTTAACCATTCAGGCCTCCAAGGCAAAAGCCACGAGCTCCTGTCCCACATGTCTCCCCAGCGTCCCCAACATTGTCTTTTCATCACTCCCTAAGGATGACAACCCTTCCCCAGGCTCCAACATTCTCCGTGGCTGTCTCCTTCTCCATCTTCAAGCTGCAGCTCGGATTTCGTGTCCTCTACAAGGCCTTCTTGACAACCAGAGGAGCTCTGCGTCCCCAACTGTGTTTTTTTTACCAGCGTTCTGTTTCTTTCCTTCATGACTCACGTCGTCATTTGCAATTATCTCATTTACATTCAGTTCCTTGGTTGGATTTTCTGTTTGCCTTTGTTTCTTCTGTTGTCCTGTCTCGGCCTTCCTGAGGGTAGGGGTTGGGCCTTACCATCTGAATCCGTAAATCTGGGGACAATACTCAGAGTGTGACAGGCACTAATAAACATCACTTCATGAATGAATGAATGGACTGTGGACTGTCCTCTCCAGAGAGACCCAGTGTGCCAAACGGCTGTGAGAAGCTCTTCCCTGCTTTGATTCCAAATTCTGCTCAATGAAAGCTCTCAGGACTATTTCTAAGCTCAGTTCCAGGGAAAGTCACCCCAAGGAAAACTTAGAAGGACACGGTGAAGCAATCCCTGGATTTTTTTTTGCTGAAGGGATGGACTTGGATCTCAAATTGGATCAGGTGTTCAATATAGAGAGAGCTCAAACCAGCCACTTTTGTTAACCAAATAACAAAAGACCCATAACCCATGCGTGGGAAATCCTGAGGGCATCATACCAATCTTAACATGATGGGGTCCTGCCCTTAGCCCGGAATAAAAAAGAAAAAAATTAATGTTAAATATTCTCAAGGCCAAGACTCTGAACAACTGCAAAAAACAATGATTTTTTTTCCTCTTACTTAGCATATGTATTCCATTATTATTATTAATTGGCGCTTAATAATTGTACATGTTCATGGGATACAGAGTGATGCTTTCACACATGTATATGATAAACAATGATTGGATCAGGGTAATTAGCATATTCATCACCTCAAGCATTTATTATTTCTTTGGGGAACATTTAAAATTCTCTCTTCTAGTTCTTTTGTTTGTTTGTTTTAATTTTGACTTTCTCAAAGGCAGAGACTTTACAACATCCAACTTTACATCCAGGTCACAATCCCTGGCATAGGAGTATATGCACAAGAAAATTCAATTATTATAAAAATATATGACTCCTTACTTATATTTCATGTACTCCATTACTGAAGAGAAATTCTGATTATTGTCTGATAGGCACGAATCCCAGGAGGTGGTGACAACTAATTCTCATTCTGTTTGTGGAGTCAGCTTGTCAGTCCATCAGAGCTCAGGGTGGATGGGCATCTGAGAATGACCCTTTGTCTCCTCTGGTCATTATTCTCTCCACAGTCTTCTCTGGCCTTTGCCCCCGCAGCCTTTTCTCCAGCGTCTGTGCCTCAATCTGGAGGGTGATATTCCATGTTACCCTGGGCTGCTGGAGTGGGCTTTTAGCTCTTAAGATTTTTCAGAATATAGCTAGGCGAGGTAGCGCACGCCGATAATCCTAGCATTCTGGGAGGCTGAGGCAGGTGGATTGCTTGCACTCAGGAGTTCGAGACCAGCCTGAGCAAGAGCAAGACCTTCTCTACTAAAAATAGAAAAAATTACCCAGGCATGGTGGCCCATCCCGGTAGTTCCAGCTTCTTGGGAGGCTGAGGCAAGAGCATTGCTTGAGCCTTGAGGTTGCTGTGAGCTATGACTCTATGGCAACCTACCCAGGACAACAAAGTAAGACTCTGTCTCAAAAAACAAATGCCCCACACACAAATTTCAGAATATAGTATTTATTAAAAAAACAAGTTGTCTTTTAGCTGAGCATATTACTGCCTTGAATAAAATCAGTGTTCTATTGCTATGAAAAGAAGAGGAAAGTGGATATTGTGTAACCTAGTCATTCAGAGCATGCACGAGGGCTTATTAAAATACACTAGTCCCTCACCTCTTTTGTTAGGTATATTCCTAGGTATTTCATTTTCTTTGAAGCTATACAAAGGCTACTGATTTGTGGACATTGATTTTACATCCTGAGACATTACTGTTTTTTGTTTGTTTGTTTTTGTTTTTTGAGACAGTCGCCCTCAGTAGAGTATCATGCCGTCACAGCTCGCAGCAACCTCAAACTCTCAGGCTTAAGTGACTCTCTTGCCTCAGCCTCCCAAGTAGCTGGGACTACTGGCACCTGCCACAAAGCCCAGCTATTTTGTTGTTGCAGTTGTCATTATTGTTTAGCTGGCCTGGGCTGAGTTCAAACCCACCAGCCTCGGTACATGTGGCCGGCACCGTAATTACTGGTGCTACAGGTGCAATGCTGACATTACTGTATTTTTTGATCACTTCCAAGAGTCTTGTGGTTGAGTCTTTGGGGTTCTCTAACTAGAAGATCATATCATCAGCAAAGAGGGAGAGTTTGACCTCCTATGCTCCATTTGAATGCTCTTTATTTCCTTCTCTTGCCTGATTGTATTGGCTAAAACTTCCAGCACTATGTTGAATAGTAGTGGTGACAGAGGACAACCTTGTCTGGTTCCAGTTATAAATGGAAAAGCTTTCAGTTTTACTCCATTCAATAAAATATTAGCTGTGGGTTTGTTATAGATGGCTTTGATCAGTTTAAGAAATGTGCCACCATTCTGAAAAAAAAAGATTTCAGAATGGGTTTTTTAAAAATGAAAAAAAAAATACACTAGTCCCCCCTTTATCCGTGGGGTGCAGAACCCAATGCATGCCTGAAACCACAGATTGCACCAAACCCTGTATATATTTTTCCTATATGTAAGTACCTATGATAAAGTTTAATTTATAAGTTAGTCACAATAAGAGATTAATAATAACTACTAACAAAATAGGATAATTATAACAAACTCAAAATAATGCAAAATTTAAAATGTATGTTTATTTCTGGAATTTTCCACTTAATATTTCTAGACTGCAATTGACTGTAGGTAACTAAAACTATGAATAGGGGGGCACTACTGTATAGATTGCTGTATCTCCAGGGTGCATGTCTTTCTTTCCTTTTCCCTTCCCTTCCGTTTCTTTCCCTTCCCTTCCCTTCCCCTTCCTTCCCTTTCTTTCTTTCTTTCCTTCCTTTCTTTCTTGACAGAGTCTCACTCTATTGCCCCAACCTATAGTGCCATGGGGTCACAGCTCACAGCAACCCCCAACTCCTGGGCTCAAGAGATCCTCTTGCCTCAGCCTCCCAAGTAGCTGGGACTACGAGCGTGCCCCACAAGCAACTAGTTTTTCTATTTTTAGTAGAGACAGGGTCTCACTTTTGCTCAGGCTGGTCTCAAACTCCTGAGCTCAGCCCGTCCATCCAACTTTGCTTCCCAGAGTGCAGGGATCACAGGCCTGAGCCACCGCAGGGTTTCAGATTGGGTAGGTGGGGAAGGATCCTGAGAACCTGCAAGTCTAACAAGCTTCCAGGTGATGCAGGAGCTGCTGGCTTGAGAGCCCAACAGAACTTGAAGAACCGCTAACATTTCTTTAGAAGCTGGACAAACATTTTTTCCTGAAATGTTGACCACCTGTGTATTTTATTTAATGCACAGTATGTTATTTTACTAACAAAGCCCCAGACTGGGTCCGGGCTTGGTGATTCATGCCTATAATCCTAGCACTTTGGAGGTTGAGGCAGGTGGATTGCATGAGCTCACAGGTTCGAGATCAGCCTGAGTAAGAATGAGACACCCCATTTCTAAAAAAAAAAAAGAAAAGAAAAGAAAACCACAGCTGGGCGTTGGGGCAAGCTCCTGTGGTCCCAGCTACTTGGTAGAGAATCGCTTGAGCCCAAGAGTTTGAGGTTGCTGTGAGCTGTGACGCCACCATATTCTACCACGAACGACAAAGCAGAATTCTGTCTGGAAAAAAAAAAGTCCCAGACGGGACTACCAAAAAGACCTTTCCCATCTGAGAGACAGGAGGAGAAAGAAAGAAAATCAAGTTTTCTCACAAGCATCGTGGCCGGAATGTGCTCTTTGTCACCATTTGGGAGCTAGAACATCTGATTGTCAGTAGAGCTGAGGGCCAAGCTGAAAGGGACAGAGCCTCCCCAGCTTTCATACTGATGCTTAAGTCAATGAAACAATAACTAGAAGCTAAAAAGGGCAACTCAGCAAGGAGGTGCCAGGGGACCAGGGAACTTCTAAAGGCCGCACGACTGGCCTTCCCAAGCCATTGTGGTGCTGGACAGTTGGATGGACTACTCCTTAAGCAGGCAGTTGGTGGTTCAGAGGAGCGGAAGACAAGTGCGGGGTGAAAAGCCTCAGGTCTATGGTCTCACCAGCCAACCTGGGGTCAAGATCACAGACCCATATGCTAAAGGATTAGCTCCATTTCTCCCTGGCTCTCTCCTAGATTTTCATTTTTCAGAAATTCACGAGCAAGGAGCAGAAAAGAAAATTTCTGTCTGTGCCTCCGCATAAAGATTTAAAGATCTACAAATCCCTAGAGACTGGATGTGGTAGGGAGAGGGAAAGAAAGCATTAAAAGAACCCAAGGGAGATGTGCAAACCTGGGCCAAGAAAGTCAGAGGCCACTTGCACAGAAATACTTGCCCCTTCTGGGGTTGTTTACCACACAAGCCCTTTCTTTCTTGTCATTTGGGGAATTTTTGTGTTTTATTTTATGGTGTAATTCCCACACAAACCACTCTCCTGGTGGGGTCTGATTTGAAAATGATGCTCTGAAGTTCTTGCTGGTTGTGTGTGTGTGTGTGTGTGTGTTTGCACATGTGTCTTTCTTTGAAATTGTTCGTTGTCAAAAAGAGGATGACATGGGTCCCTGTCCCTGCTTCCTCTTTTTAAGAATTGGGCCCTCAGAAGGTATTAACTGACACTTCTAAACTCTATATATTCGGAGAAGCACAACATAGAAAATAGAAACTCAAAATTTATTTTAAGCTCATTTTAATGGAGTTGCAGTGTAATTTAGACCTTGAACTTCTTCCACCCTTCAAAAAGGCATTTCAGGTGGTGCCTGTAGCTCAGTGAGTAGGGCGCAAAGCAGGCCATATACACTGAGGATGGTGGGTTTGAGCCAGGCTGAACAACAATGACAACTGCAACAAAAAATAGCCGGGTATTATGACAGGCGCCTATAGTCACAGCTACCTGGGAGGCTGAGGCACTTAAGCCCAAGAGTTTGCAATTGCTGTGAGGTGTGAGCTGTGACGCCACTGCACTCTACCGAGGGTGACACAGTAAGACTCTGCCTCAAAAAAAAAAAAGAAAAGAAAAGAAACAAAAACAAAAAGGCATTTCAAAAGAGGAATCTTACAGAATTCACCAAGAGCTATAGACATTCAGTAGAACCCCCATAGTTGACCACCTCCTTGATTTGACCTAATTATCAGAGGCTGGCCAGGCACTGCAGGTACGTATCAGTTTAGTAGGCTCGTTCCTATGTCAGCCACCTCCGTAAGACCAGTTTGTTACAGTCCCTGGGTGGTCGACTCACCCAAGTTATGTAACAAAGGCTATGTTAACATTAGCCACGGAACAGACCCTTTGCTCGGTCAACCCTTGAACTCATGGACAAGGAAGTAGAGGTTGGGTCGGGAAGTGACTTGGCTGACAGTCACCAGCCGTGACTTTCCAATGTACGTACTCTGCTCCTGACACATTTACAGCTGTCTTTTTCCACAAAGTTCTGAAATGTCTTCAATATTTTGGTAGCAAGGGTTGCCATTTTTAATCAATTGAAACAATTCTTATTTCGTGTCAGACATTGAACCTGAGGTTAGGTTAGGAAGACAATAAATACAAACACGGCTTTCTCTATCCATAGGGACTCTTAGTCCCGCACGAGGGGTGAGATGTGCCCACAGCTGGCACACGGGCAGGGGAGGGGGTCTGAGGAGACAGGTTCCAAGTGGGAGGGGTGTTCACGGAGGACTTGGCTTTTGGCCACTATGGAGAGTAACTGGAGATGTGACCATGGCCTAGAGTTACTCATGGAGGAAGCCACCCACATGGAGGGAACAGAATAAAGGGCGTCTGTGACAGGTTTAAGGACAACACAGTGTTCAGTCTCACTGAAGAACACTCTAGGTAAAGCGGATTAGCATGACAGAAATACTCCGCCAATCCTATTTAAAACAAATTTCTTAAAATGTAGGGACATATATTTGTTTGCTTGAGCCGCCACAACAAAATACCACAGACTCGGTGATTTAAACAACATAAATTTATTTCCTCACAGTTCTGGGGTAGAAGTCCAAGATCAAGGTGACAGCAGGTTGGGTGTCCCGGAGGCCCCTCCCCGGCGTGCAGACGGCTGTCTCCGGCTGAGTCCTCACCAGGTCTTTCCTCTGCACTCACATCCCTGGTGTTTCTTTCTCTTCTTATGAGGACACCAGTCATATTGAATTGAGCCCCGTTCATCTGACCTCTTTTAACCTTGATCACCTCTTGAAGGGCCCTGACTCCAAATACAATCACATTCCAAGTACTGGGGATTAAAACTTCAACATACAAATTTGGGGAGGACACAGTTCGGTTCATAACAGACCACTCTACATGATTATAAACTGTGTAGTCTTACTTTACCAAAGCTACCAGGTATCATAAGAAAACTTATTGACCCGGCTCGGCGCCTGTGGCTCAACAGGCTAAGGCGCCAGCCACGTACACCTGAGCTGGCGGGTTCGAATCCAGCCCAGGCCTGCCAAACAACGACAGCTGCAATAAAAAAATTTTTAATTTTTGTGTTGTGGCGGGTGCCTGTAGTTCCAGCTACTTGGGAGGTGGAGGCAGGAGACTCGCTTGAGCCCAGGAATTGGAGGTTGCTGTGAGCCGTGATGCCACAGCACTCTATCCATCTATCCAGGGTGACAGCTTGAGGCTCTGTCTCAAAAAAAAAAAAAAAAACTTATTGACCTATGTTACATTTTTACTATCCCACATGTTTTCTGTGAATCTTTTATTCAAATAGAAAGGTTAAAAATAGAGATTCAAACACTTAAGACCTTAGGAAATCAATCCCGCAATTGGACTCAAGGATTTACCCAGGGGAAATGAAAAACGTATGTCTACATGGAGATGCCTGCACGGATATTCTTAGCAGCATTACTCACAATAGCTAAAACGTGGAAACAACCCAAATTCCTATTTATAATCTGATATGTAAACAAACAAAACCAGGTACATCCACCCAAGGGCATATTGTTGGGCCGTTAAAAGGAACAAAGTTCTTCAAATGCTAAGTTTAAAAAGCCAGATGGGGCTGAGGGCAGCAGCTCTTGCCTGTAATCCTAGCACTCGGGGAAGCCAAGGCAGGTGGATTGCCTGAACTCAGGAGTTCAAGAGCAGCCTGAGCAAGAGTGAAACTCCATTTCTTAAAAAAAGAAAGTGGCAGGCACCTGTAGTCCCAGCTACTCAGGAAGCTGAGGCAAGAAAACAGTTTGAGCCCAAGAGTTGGAGTTGGCTATGAGACAACCACTGAAGGAGACAAAGTGAGACCCTGTCTTAAAAATAAATAAATAGTCAGACGGAAAAGACTACATATTATATGGTTCTATTTATATGAAATGTCCAGAAAAGGCAAATTTTTAGACACAAATTTTTAGACATATCAGTGGTTGTCTGGGGCTGGAGGAAGGAATGGAGACTAACACAAATGGACACAAAGGAAATTTGGGGGGAGAGGAAAAGTTCTAAGCCTGCACAGTGACAATGATTGCACAACTCTATAAATTTACATTGAATTAACCGATTACAACGGGTGCATTTTATGGTATGTAAATTATACTCCAATGAAGTTGGTAAGTGTCAATGCAAAATACATAAGAGGAATTGAAAAATTACAAGAAAAGAAAATGAGCTTACAAAATTTCCTATAATCACACAGGAGAGCTCATTTCTTCGTGTGTAGCCTGCAGAAGGCAAAAGCTTCCCCCCCACGCCCCAGTCCCAAGTGAGTCCTTGGTTCTGCACTGTGTGGGGCGGTGGGAGGGGAAGACTTTGCAGCTCAGGGGTCTCGTATACTCTTTCCCATCCACTGACTAATACCTGGTGATATCAAGCAGGTGGTAAAATCCTGTAACTAACCCTAGGAGGGCCCTCAAGGACCACCCTGTGCAAATATCTCTTTTAACTGAAACTGGAGTGGAAACTTAGAAAACTTTATATAACTGACTTGCTCAAGACACCACATCTAATCGATGGCCAGGTTGAAAGCTATCTCAGGTTTCCTGATTTCTAATCCCGAGTCCCTCCCTGTCAACGTCCGCCAGCCTCAGTTGTCTCATCTGCAAAATGGGATGAGTAATATCCAACCCGGCCTGTTTCACGGGGCCATCCATGTGAAGATCAGATGAGAAACTGAGGTGGAAATGCTTTCAAAAAGCAGACCGTCTCCTGCTGACCAAGTGCTGCTGGAGGGGATTTACAGGTTAGTCGGGAGTCAGTGGAGCTCAGAGTCCAGACCAAAGCTCTGCAAGGTACACTGCCAGGAAAAGCATCCGTCTGTCCTGCTGCAGATGTGAGAAACCTCTGGTGAAAGCTGCTCCCCAGTAACACAGAGGGTGTCGAGGGGCGGGGCATGGAGGCCAGTTTTGGCACCATTCCCTTAATTTTCCAGAACATTCTCTCATGCCAGAACATTATTGTCTTCCTGCTGTCCATCCATGACACTTTAATGAATTTCAAGACAATGAAATTTAGTCTGTGTCTATTCAACTATGACTCCTCAAGTAATAATGATGAAATGAAGATACAGTTAGCTGTCTATAGCCTAAAATTTATTTATTTTACCCACCTCCTTTGAAAACCTATCCACTCCTGTTGGGACTCTATAAAGGGCCCTCTGTGTCTAATAACACCTGGAAATCCCCAGGACTGTAAACTAAGTATATTTTGGAGTGTATTAATCTCCGCTAAAGGATCCCCTAGACACGGCCCCCTTCCCGGAGCCCCCTGCCTCCCACACAGGGATAGGTCTCCCTGGGATCCCTTAGCGAAATGAGAGCCCAGCAAACCAGGCATTGCTGCTGGCCGGGGGAAAACACCAGGTGCAGAGCCCAGCGCAGAATGTGAACTGGGAAAACACTTATAAATCAAGCAGGTCCCAGGGAGTGAAAGTACAAGTTAGCAAAAAACAACAAAGTGGCTGTGAAATGCTAAATCAGACCAACCCAACAGCAAGCTAATTGCAGTGGCCTCTCCAGAAAGCCCAGAGGTGAAGGCTGAATGATAAGCTAGGAAAAAGCTGGAGAAGCATTCTGACCTCCCACTTCCCATTACTTTGTACATTACAGAAGTATTGGCTCTGTGACTGTGATGTATGTTCCAAGTGTTTTTTCCCAGTTGCCAGTTGTTTCATGACTTTGCCACAATTTTTTTTCTATTTCCCCTGCAAATACATCTTATTTGTAGGTAGATTAAATTATCAGTTTGTCCTATGTTGCATCTGGATTTTGAGTTGTATTTAGAAAGCATCTCCTCATAACTGTGTTCTAGAGAAAGTTACCCATATTTTCTCCTAGAACTGGTGGGATTCATTATAGATCCATAATGGAGTTTGTTCTTGCATATGGCTGTCTAATAGTCCCCATGCCATTTATTTAAAAGTCCATTTTGCCCAGGGATTGCAGATTCCACCTTTACTATGTACAAAATTTCTGTACACATTTGGGTCTATTCTTGGACTTTCTCTCTTATTGGTCTGTCTGTCTAAAGGCTGGTATCATACTTTTAATTATAGAGGCTTTATAGTATACATTATAATATTTGCTAGGTAGTTCTTTTTTTCCAGCGTTTTCCTAAATATTCTTGCAAGGCTTTTAAATTTTATTCTGTTTCTTTACAATGAGCTTAAGCATCAGCTTGTCTGGCTCCAGAAAAAGACATATTGGTACTTTTTCTGGGCTCACATTAACTTCGGAAGCACTGATTTCTTTACGATATTTATGATACTAAGTCGTTCTATCCAAGAACAGGCATATGTTGCTGGATATTTTTCCATATGTTCAAGTCTACCTTTATGTCTTTCAGGAATGTTTTAAAGTTTGTTTTTTCCCTATATAAATGTGCACATTTATTGTTAAATTTACTCCAAAATATTTTATATTTCTTCCTTCTCCTCCTCTCTTCTTCTTCCCCCTTTTCTTTCTCTTCTTCCTCTTCCTCCTCTTCTTCTTCTTCTGTATCCACTGCTAAGAGTCCTGTGGCAAATACTGTATCTTTTTTTCTTGCCACATCCCATTACTTTTGGAAGCCAAATTGACCTACACACTTCATCTCTGGTTCTAAATAAAAAATAATCTATTTTTTCCCACCCATATTCTGATTTCCTTTTGTCTGGTCCACTTGTCTCTTTGTCAGAATATGAGAGTATCTCTGTTGACATTGTTGGAAGAATAAAAGACGCTAGTAGGTCTAGGATTTAAGGCGAAATGACATAAGACAGTAGTGAACAAGGTCTTCAGGTCTTAGCAGGAAGAAATTTACATATGTCTGGGGGCAAAGATAAGAACTTAAAGGACTCACATATTTTAAAATCTGAAATCGGATTGAACTGGTCTGCTTTTCTCAGTCAAGTAAACTCTATCAATCTTTGTGACATCTTGGACAGTCTTCTAAATCCTCTTTCCCCTTCTTGGTCTGATAGAATACAGTATACTTATGAGTAATAGCATTGAGTTGATAAGTCCCTTCTATAAATTCTCCTTTTCTAATACTTCCCTAATAGGTCTATGATCCAAACTCCACATGGCCACAGGAATCTCTGACAGGTAGTTGCCTATCTATAAAACCAGGTTAGAGGCAGGTCCCCTGTATCGTGATCCACATCTCAGACTGTACATTTCTGTCCAAGTTCAGACGCAAAGGTCTCTCTGGCTAGTTTTTTTCAGGTAGTTGGTGCATGGTCCTGCTGAGACCAAGGTCACTGGTTGGATTTCACTGCAAATCAGCCAGCTCTCCTCTCTCAATGCATCTCTTCCAATGGGGTTTTAATCTGTTGGACCAAAGGGGACTAAGTGAGAAATCCAGGCAGGGCTTGGAAATGCAATGTTGAAAAAGCAATTGGAGACCAAAAGCAGTTGGAGACTTTAAGCCTTTGGCAGCAATGAGAAGAAAGACCCCTACTGGATCCTTTGCTTATAATACCTCTTTTTCCACCAGTTTCATTGTTGAACTCCCAGCCTACTCTTGTTAGTTTTTTTAATTTTTTTATTTTTTGAGACAGAGCTGTCACCCTGGGTAGAGTATCGTCATAGCTCACAGCAACTTCCAACTCTTAGGCTCTAGCAATCCTCTTGCCTCCATTTTTCTATTTTTTTAGTAGAGACTAAAAAGGCCTGAGCCTTTTTGCTCAGGCTAGTCTCAGAACCAGTTACCGCAAGCTATCCACTCACCTCAGCCTCCCAGAGTGCTAGGATTACAGGCATGAACCAGTTTATTTATTTTTTTAATTAAAAAAAAGAAAAAAACTTGACTCGGCGCCTGTGGCTCAAGTGGCTAAGGCACCAGCCACATACACCTGAGCTGGTGGGTTCAAATCCAGCCCAGGCCCGCCAAGCAACAATGATGGCTGCAACCAAAAACTACAGCCGGGCATTGTGGCAGGCACCTATACTCCAACCTACTTGGGAGGTGGAGGCAGGAGAATTGCTTGAGCCCAGGAGTTGGAGGCTGCTGTGAGCTGTGATGCCACAGCACTCTACCCAGGCAGACAGCTTGAGGCTCTGTCTCAAAAAAAACTCAAGGTCAGGCACGGTGGCTCATGTCTATAATTCTAGCACGCTGGGAGGCTGAGGCAAGTGGATTGCCTGAGCTCACTGATTCAAGACCAGCATGAGCCAGAGTGAGACCCCGTCTCTAAAAATAGCCAGGCACTGTGGCAGGCACCTGTAGTCCCAGCTACTTGGGTGGCTGAGGCAAGAGGATTTCTTGACCCCAAGAGTTTGAGGGTTTGTGAGCTATGACACCACCACACTAAACCGAGGGTGATAAAGGGAGACTCTGCCTAAAAAAGAAAAAAAAAAACTCATTATGACTAGTGAAAACCCAGTTCTTCCTTCTTACTAGTGAATTACTCCAGCATACCTTTGTTTGGCACAACAGTGTTTTGTAAAATCTAGTTGTTAACGTCTAGCTCCTGAGAGTTTTAAGGCTGACTATTGTCATACTGTGAGATGTTTGCAAAATCTTCTACTCACCGTAATAATTATGAAAAGTGGGCTCTGTCAAATGAGACATCAGAATTTTCTTTATTTTTTTTTTTTTTTTTTTTTTTTGTAGAGACAGAGTCTCACTTTATTGCCCTCAGTAGAGTGCTGTGGCGTCACACAGCTCACAGCAACCTCCAACTCCTGGGCTTAGGCGATTCTCTTGCCTCAGCCTCCCGAGTAGCTGGGACTACAGACACCCGCCACAACGCCCGGCTATTTTTCTGTTTTGCAGTTCAGCCGAGGCTGGGTTTGAACCCGCCACCTTCGATATATGGGGCTGGCACCCTACTTTCGATGAGCCACAGGCGCTGCCGAGACATCAGAATTTTCTTATGGGTTGTCGTCACACAGAAGGAAGCTGCTCTGTCCTGGAAGGTGTTTTAGAGCTCAGGGTCCTAGCAAGAAAGAGGTGGCAAAACTCAAAAGAAAGTTTGATTTGATAACAGGCCAATTTACAAAGGTTTGACCAGGTTTAAGGAGAACCAATAAGGGATGGTAGAGTGCCCCGGTTCTGGCACTAGCTGGAAGCTGTTGCTATATGCTTCCCCTAGGCTTGAAGGGGAGGGCGTCCGTCTCTGGAACCCAGAAAGAGCTGGAGCTGGAGGAGAAGCTGCCTCGGGATGATATAGCCCCTGACAAGCCCAGATCCAGCAGGAAGTGGAATAAAGACCAGAGGAATGATACTTCCGCCTCTCCAGTCTGCACACGTCTCTCACGGCCACGGCCAACTGGCATTCAGCCAGCACACGCCACAGGTGCAATTTGTGATCGTCAGTCTTGGACAGAGGGCAGGACAAGGAACAAAGAGAAAACATCCAGCACCAACGTCAATCAGCTCTTTTTTTCTGATTCAACATCAGGAATTCTATCCTATTTTTTAGATTCAGCAGACAAGCGGGCAGCATCTGTGGCTCAGCGAGTGGGGCGCTGGCCCCATATACCGAGGGTGGCGGGTTTGAACACAGTCCCGTCCCCAGCCAAACTGCAACAAAAAAGTAGCCGGGTGTTGTGGTGGGCTCCAGTAGTCCCAGCTACTTGGGAGTCTGAGGCAAAAGAATTGCCTAAGCCCAAGAGCTGGAGGTTGCTGTGAGCTCTGATGTCACAGCGCTCTACTGAGGGTGACAAAGTGAGACTCTGTCTCTTAAAAAAAAAAAAAAAACAGAGGTAACAAACAAGGTTTGAGTCTTTTTTTTTTTTTTTTTTTTTGGAGTTTTTGGTCGGGGCTGGGTTTGTACCCGCCACCTCCGGCATATGGGGCTGGCACCCTACTCCTTTGAGCCACAGGTGCTGCCCAGCTTTTGTCTTTTTAACCAGCAAAGCTACAAGCAACAAGACTCATGAGCGGGCAACCAGACCCCAGAACTACACCGCTCCATCTCCAACCTAAATAAAAAAGGATCTCAGCCTTCCCCAGGCCATTTTCACTCACTTTCCTGGGAAAATTCCGAAGGTCTTGTCTCTTTATCTTCACTTTCAGATTATCAAGCGGGCAGAAGGTAAAAAGAGAAACTTAACAGAATTTAAACTGAAGGGGAGGAAAAAAACCTGAAAAAGAACAGAAGTATTATAAGGAGATTTTTCTCTTTTTTACCTCTTTCTCTTTAATTCTAGTGCTTACTCAAGAGGATTTTGATGTTGGACAGACCTGACAGTGTCCTGTATTCACTTTGCTCCAGCTGGGATCTCTCCTGGGGAAAGGAGCAGGGCCCAGACTGACCTGCCCCTATTTGCCGGGCAGTTGGGGTCTCCATTGTGTTCAATGCTAACTCAGCTGAAATCTTTGTGAGGACACCCCATACTTACTCTTTTTAAAACTACCATTTTTATTGATTGTTAAAATCATGTGTATATGTTAATTACATATAATCTGCAAAGTACAAAAATATATGAAAAAGAAAATAGAATCCTTGAATCTCCTCACCGCACAGTGGTGACTATCATTGACATTTCATTTTGAGTCCTCCTCTGTTATAAGTAACAGTAAAGACAAGATTCTCCATGTCAGTAAGCAAATTTCAAAATAATAAAATTTAAAGACTGAACAACATGTTCTGTATGAATGGTTGTACCCCAGGGTATTTTTTTTTCTTTTCTTTTTTTTAAATTTCAGTTAGTACAGGGTACAGATGGTTAGGTTACACTGTTTGCGTTTGTTAAGTAAAGTCCATTGGAGTTGTGCCCCTGGGAGAAGGGCCACATACCCCAAAGTATTCAGCCATCTCCTATTATTTTTTTAGGATAGAAGAATGCCCATTTTCACAGAAATTAACTGACAATGAGGGTTCGAATTCATCTTTTCCTCTATTAATGGCATTTTGCTGTTGTTTGAACTGGTATTTCTTTGTTCAGGGAGGTTGAATATTTTTTTCCACACATGTAGGCCTTCGAACCCCCTTCCTTGTGAATTGTCTGTGTCTGCAACTTAGCAGCTGTTTCTTCCCAACTTTTGTTTCTCTCTTGAGGATCACAAAATTTTGTACAACTTTATTCCAATTCATTGAGTGTTTTCAGATGGTTGGTTGCTTTTAACAGAGTGAGTCGATTCCAAAAATGTCATTTGAGTTTGCTTTTTGACAGAGAAAGACTATATGTTCAGTTGAATGTGGCCCAAACTGTTTTCCAAAACCATAACTAAAGTTATCTTAATTGTCTCTCTGAATATATTAAAATACACAGTAGCCTACAGTTTTCAGGCCATAAATCCAAAGCTCTTGGAAACAACTTTCTTTTGTGGGCCTCTCTAGGCCTAATTAGGACTACATGATCCTTTCTAGGTACTGGGAAGAGTGAGAAAAAACAGCGCGGCCAACCACAGGCTTTTGGACATGAGTTTTCAACTTGATGTGAAGCCCAGAGAAGTTACTAGAACTGTGTCCTTGAGTGCCGGCCTGCTCTCCCACTGTTTCCAGGGTAGGTGATGATGAGATTATTTCTATGCTTGGGCACACCTTGCTGTGGCTACTAGAAGTTAGTGGTCCCAAAGGAGAGACCAAAAAAGCCAATGGGATTTAAGCGCATAGAATGATTTTCCATTGCAAGTTGACCAGTAATAGTAAGTAGTATTTATTCAATGCTTTCCATTCTACAAAGCACTTTCCCATCTATAATCTCATTTGAGATACACAACAGCCATGTGGGATGTTTGACACGTCACCCTAGTTTATAGGGATGATTAAATGATGAGCTTGGAGTCGCACAGATAACAAGGGGTTGTCAGTGCTCGAACGTGCGGCTTCTGTCTCTAGACGCAACTCCAGCTACCTTCTTCTGCCACTCTGGGGATTTATGTACTGAGCAACAACAAAACCATGACATACAACCTCGGTCACCATCTCACTCGATGGTCTGGAGAGGAGGAATAAGAGAGTGCTGTGTGATCTTTTCAATGAGCTGTTTACATTCTCAGTCTTTGCTTCCCATAGTAAGGTACTGTCTGAGGATCCACATTCCCTCTATCTTACAGAAGACTTTGACATTGCTTTTTTCACACTGTTGGTCCAGCTTGAGCTTTTAGCTTACGTTAGAGCTCACAAGTGGACGAGCAGACCCGAGTAATCACAGCGGTGCAATGTACCAATCTCACGCTGAGCCCTCCTCATCTTCATCACACTTGCCTAATTCCAGAAATTTCTGAGATTAAAACAAACAAAAAAAATGGTGGTTTGGGGATTTATTTCTCCCAACTTTACCATTTTCACTTGAGACTTGGATGCTTGATGATGAGTCGAAATGAGTGACATTTTTTTCTGACCGCATAGGCTGTGCCTGCATGGATTTCATAAGCATGGTTGAGCTCCCTGGAAAAAAAGGAAAACAGACCCCAAATCCCTGTTCTCATTATCAGGAAGATATAAAACAATAAAGTTTATTGGAAGCTACCCTGTGGCTTCTACTCAGGAAGCTTCAATTAGAATGTCAGAGTTCCGGGCAGTGCCTGTGGCTCAAAGGAGTAGGGTGCTGGTCCCACATGCCAGAGGTGGCAGGTTCAAAGCCAGCCCTGGCCAAAAACTGCAAAAAAAAAAAAAAGAATGTCAGAGTCCCCATCAAAATCTGAGTGATCTGAGGCCTCAGGATGACCTGATGATACTGAAACCCCACACAGGGCAATCAACTGCTGGCCAGTGTGTGGTTATTGAGGCAGGAAATGCACTCTGAGGTCCAGACAGCTTTCCTCTGCTCCCCACTGGGCTGAGTCCAATGTCAGAGTGAATCTTATCACTGCCCCTGTGACAGGAACTGATGAGCTCCCTTGGCGCTGTGACCATCAAGGAAGCATAACTTGCCTCCCGTGGAAATGAGATGGAAGCGTGGGGGTGGGCTTGCACAGCTCCTTCTTGCTCCTTCTGGATTCTCTGCTGAGTGAAGAGCATCACCATCTTTCTAGAAAAGCCTCAACATGATGGCAGAATTGGGACTGGAACCCCAGGGTCTCCTAGTATAAGTTTTTATCTGCCCTCAGCAAAATACTGGCAAAATAGAGTCTCTAGAATTTTACCCTTTCAATTTCCACTATTCTAAGAAAAGGAAAAATGTCTTCACTTGAGAAAGGCATTCCTCTACTATCAAACAGCAAGATCTACCTATTAGCTTATACCTCTCCTTTTTTTTCACCCACAGCCGGGAAGGGAGGCCTTATCCCAGCATGTAGGGCCATACATGTGAAACTCATGCCACTTAAACAGGATATGCTTCAGTCTAGGATGGTGATATTCAACCAGTGTGCAGTGGGACACTGTTGCACCGTGACGAGGTCTTGGGTGTGCTGTAAAAATTTTTTTAAATCACTAATTAAATTATTTTTGAAAGGCGTTTAAAACACAGTATTTTTTTTTATTCTTTTATTTTTATCAACATAATTTAAGTGAAGCAACCCAAGTGTCCATCAACCCCTGAATGGATTGATAAACTAGGGTGTACACATACCATGGAATACTATTCAGCCATTAAAAAGATGGAGACTTTACAGCTTTTATATTTACCTGGGTGGAGTTGAAACACATTCTTCTTGGTAAAGTATCACAAGAATGGAAATGCAAGTATCTTATGTATTCAATACTAACACGAATCTACTAGAACAACTACAAGCCCATACAAGAGAATAATGCAATTCTGTTCAAGTGGGGGGAAAGGGGCGGTGGGAAAGGAAGTAAGGGAGGAGAGAGCCCTCCAGAATGACGGGCTCAACTGCCTCAACTACAACGTGAACTTGACCTTAGAAACACAAATGATGCAACCTAATCATTTGTACCCTCATATTAATCTTTGTCACCCTCGGTAGAGTACCATGGTATCATAGCTCACAGCAACCTCAAACTCTTGGGCTCAAGCAATCTCTTGCCTCAGCCTCCCAAGTAGCTGGGACTATAGGCACCGGCCACAATGCCCAGCTATTTTTAGAGACAGGGTCTTGCTTTGGCTCAGGCTGGTCTTGAACCTGTGAACTCAGGCAATCCACCCGCCTTGACCTCCCAGAGTGCTAGGATTACAGGCATGAGCCACCGAGCCCAGCCCTATCCCTACACATTTTAAAAAATTCTGAATGATTGTTATACGTAATACAACATTTCAACTTAATGCCACAGTTAACCTATAAATATAACTGCTAACTAATGAATGTGTTTCAAAGATTTGTTAGCAAGTTGGTTCTATGAAACTCAGAATATATTTTCCCCAAAACATGATCTGGTTATTGGTGAACAGATTCCTAGACCAATGCCCTAGGACTAATTTACCCATGAGCAAGCCATATTTTAGAATGGCTAAGGCCTCCCATCCTTCAGAGGTCCCTAAGCCAGGAGGCTGAGCTCCAAGTCCCATCATTAATCAGATGGCTGATCTCAGTTTACTCTCCTATAAAATGGGCAGATCGATACTTACCTTTTAAGAAACAAATAACGTAATGGAAATAACACATTTAATACAGGGCTTGGCACAACATAAATAGTAATAATGACCATGTCGATAGTAATGGCAAAGACATTGGAGTTCTAGGCCCCTCTGAACCCAAGGAAAAGGAAGGTCTAAGTAGAAATTTCTTGTACCACATGTGTTCACGTTATCTTTATTGAGACAATGCGCTGTCAGTGTATTTGTTTCCAACGACCGCTGTGATGAAGTGCTGGGTGGCTCAACAGAACAACAGAAATGTGTTGTCCGGGGGTCTGGAGGGTAGAAGTCTAAAGTCAAAGTGTCAGTAAGGTCAGTTCTTTCCAAGTGTCATGAGAGAGACCCCGTCCCTCGCCCATCCTCAGCTCCCAGTGACCTCTGAGATTGCGTGGATTGCAGATGGCATTCTCACTGAGTCTTCACATCACCGTCCCTCTGCACGTCCTCTCTCTGTCCAGATTTTCTCTTTTCATCGTCATTTTGGATTAGTGTCCAATCTACTGGCCTTCCCTGAACTTGACCATCTCTATTTCCAAATAAGGTCACATTCACAGGCACTAGAGATTAGGACTTCAACATCTTTTGGAGGGAAACACAATTTATACATAACAGTAAGTGACAGTTTTCACGGAGCGTCTCCCAGGCTTTAGGGAGGAGAGAGAGGACGTCTCAGCATCTCCACGGTTCTTACTGCCACCAGCAGAGAGCGTCGTCTCTGGGAATCCTGCCCGTGCAGCGGTGGCAAATCAGGAACTGTACTTCTCAAAAGTAAGGCAAGTTACCCACCATTTTACCCAGATAGGTACTCCTATGTAAGCTTCGCACTCCATTTTTCCACGTTTGTGTCATTTCAGATCATTAGCTTGCTTCCTTTCCCAAGAAACATAAGCATCTTAAGAAACCAGCTATGCTTTCTGGCAGATCCTGATAGATCATCATATCATTCAATTCCTAACAATGCTTTCTCAAGACCTGAGGTTTCATCAGTATTTCAAAACTCCTCAAAGTGAAACAAACGTTATGTCTAGTTAAATGTTTAAAACAAGCACATCTGCCTCATAGCGCTTTCAGAGGATGAGGTCATCAGGAAGTCTAACAAATGAGGAGAGGGTCTCCCAGTTCACCCTAAGTTGGGAATCACCACACTAAAGAGCACGCATGACCCTTAGAAGGAAAACCAACTCCCTCTGGTGACGCATTTACAACCAGGAAGTAATGACTCCCCTGGGAAACGGTGCATCAACAAAGATGGGTCTTGGTGTGCTGCCAGGGCCGTCGTGGACCAGCCGGGAGATCGGGGCTCACTCTTCCCATGGGAAGAACACCCCCCACCCTGGGTGCCCACAGGGGTCCTGCCGAAGGAAATACTTCTGAAATAAAGCTGCTCAATTTCTCAGGATAATGCTTTGACTCTCAAACATCATGACTAGTTAATTTCATACAACATTTTAAGTGAGACCAAAGTTCAAGTTTCTAGTATAACAATCCAGTCGATAAAGAAGCCATGAGCAAGGCTGGGCACGGTGGCTCATGCCATAATCCCAGCACTCTGGGGAGCCAAGGCAGGTGGATTGCCTGAGCCTACAGGTTCAAGATCAGCCTGAGCCGAAGCGAGACCTCATCTCTAAAAAATAGCCCAGGCGTCATGGCAGGCACCCATAGTCCCAGTTACTGGGGAGGCTGAGGCAAGAGAATTTGTTGAATCCAAGAGTTGGAGGTTGCTGTGAGCTATGATGCCACAGCACTCTACCAAGGGTAAGACTCTGTCTCAAAAAAAAAAGAGCAATCGGCATCCATCAGTCCTAAGATGAGGTAAGGGTCCTTCGCCTGGGTGGCTTCTCCCCTGGCCCAGTTGCCTCCTCCTCATCCATCAGGCTCAGCTGAAATGTCTTTTCGCGGACACACTTTCCTAGGCCAGCCCCAAGTTCACTACTCAATTGCCTCATCCTAGTTGTTTCCTTCGCAGTGCTTCTGTCTATTCACAGTTATTTTACTGAGTCTGTCTGTCTACTTCACGTGAATATACCTGCAGAAGACCAAGAGCCTCTCCCATCCCCCCAGCCTTAGCCTCAGTTCTGATACTGCACCTGGCACAGAGCAGATGCCCAAGAAATGTGTGTGAAGTGATTGGTGTTCCAAATGGCAGGAGAAGCTATGCCCTTGGAGCCCTGTTGACCGGTGTTCAAGGTGCAGTCCATACTGTAGGTTGGATCGAGCAATGAAATGTTGACCTGCAAATTATTACTTTCTTGAATATTGACTCCAGCCTAAATAAACAGAAGGAGCCCTGAGGAATTATCTTGCAAGGCTGATTTAGTGGAATCGTTGGCACTTGTGTAAAACTGTGGAGAGTAATGTCCTAAGCACAGATGCTATTTTTAAGAACTTAACACCGGGAGAAACCTTCTGGGGCTAACTCTGTGGGAAGGAGGCCCTTTTCATGTCAGGGGTGATGTATGAACTGATGGCTCATGAAAGGTGCGGCTCAGACTGAGTTATCGGACATTTTCCTTCTGAGTTATTGCACAGCAAGCAGACTTGACCGATTACGGCCACTGATGAGAGCTGAGCAATCTGTGGGCTTGTTTACATTACCAAAGAGAAGTGACAATATGGCCCAATTTAGTGCCTGCAGCCCTGCATAACTAAACAAATTTTCCTTCCCGTCTGAGTGGAAGCTCACCTAAGGAGAGCTGGATTTATGGGAATCAAATGCCCAAGAGAGTAGATCAGTCCACGGTGCTTGTTTGGGGCCAAATTACTTTAATAAAAGCTACAAATTAGAACCTTCTAGGAACTGAGGAAGAAGAAATTAAATGGCGCAACTAGATTTCTGGCATCTGGTGCTGGTGCATGTTGAGTAAGGTTGTTTGCAGTAGAAAGGGAAGTTCACGGGGTCACCCAGAGCCACCTAACCAGTCCCCAGCTCACAGAGGCAAGGAGACTCAATAACTCAGAGCCCAGGAGGGCTTCTGCTCAGCTGTGGACTTTTAATGACAACATCCATCACCAAGTTGAGGGTTTCAAGGACAAAGGCATTCTGGAAAAGGCGAGTGGTCAGGTCCAGAGATGGGGGTCCACTGACACCAAGGGACCAAAGACTTAGGACTTCCTCCCCCGAGAGCAAAAATAAATACTTCGGGGAAAGAAACTCCTGCACAGAAGATTTAGATCTTTTTTTACTGCTAAAACTTCTGTGTTAGAGAAAGTGGGAAAAGTTCCAGCGAACTCTACCTCCCATATTTTTGCAGAAATAAATTGTGACTAGGCGCCACGTGGAACAGCATTTCTGCATCTGGAACAAGGTTTCTCTGTCTTGTTTTTTCTTTTCTTTTCTTTTTTAAGAGGCAGAATCTCACTCAGTTGCCCTGGGGTTGAGTGCTGTGGTGTTATAGCTCATGGCAACCTCAAATGCTTGGGCTCAAGGAATACTCTTGCCTCAGCCTCCCTAGCAGCTGAGACCACAGGTGCCACTACAACACCCAGCTATTTTTTTTTTTTTTTAGAGGTAAGGTCTTGCTCTTGCTCTTGCTCAGGCTGGTCTGGAACTCCTGAGCTCAAGCAATTCACCAGCCTTAGCCTCCCACCCACCCCACTAGAGTGTTGGGATTACAGGCATGAGCCACAGTGCCCGGTATCAAACAATGTTTCTTAATCTCTGTGGAGGAGGGAGGGTGGTAGAACCTCACGACTGTGTGGACCCTCTAACTGAAACAGTCAAACAGTTTCAGGGTATTCACACACTCCATTTTAAACCCATTCAAGGACCTGCTAGAGATGCCTGTGTTCTTACAACAGAAGTGCCCCACTGTAGGATCGAAATTGGAAAAGGCTGTAATTCTACAGGGATTAAAGTAGGAAAGAAAGAAGGAGAGACTTTGTTGGACAAAACTCTGTCCTTCTCAAAAACCCAAACCCCCAAGTCACATGGGGAAGGCTGAGCACATGGCATTCCCGTGCAGGGATGACTCTGACAAAAGGGAAACTGGAAAATTCCCCCCACTGTTGATGGGGTCCAATCTATGTGGCTCCCTTCCCTCTTTCTGCATTGAGTGATTCAACAAGGTTTATAGTTGTATAACGGCAATAAAGGTGACACTGTGCCCTGGGATAGATGTTTTTCTGTCCCCGACATCATTGAAAGACGGATTTTTTTTTCCTGAGACAGAGTCTCACCACATCGCCTTCTGTAGTGCCATGGAGTCACCACTCACAGCAAACTCAAACTCCTGAGCTTAAGTGATTCTCTTGCCTCAGCCTCCCGAGTAGCTGGGACTACAGGTGCCCCCCACAATGCCTGGGTATTTTTTTTTTATAGTTGTCATTGTTTAGCAGGCCCAGGCTGGGTTCGAACCTGCAAGCCCCGGGATATGTGGCTGGCACCCTAACCACTGAGGTACAGGCACCGAGCCTGGATATTTAAAATAATAATAATAATAATAAATAAAAATCCCAGCTCAGTGCCGTACCTCAGTGAGTAGGGCACCAGCCACAGACACTGAGGCTGGTGGGTTCAAGCCCAGCCCAGGCCTGCTAAACAACAATGACAACTACAAAAAAAAAAAAAGAAAAGCAGGGCATTGTGGTGGGCGCCTATAGTCCCAGTTACTCAGGAGGCTGAGGCAAGAGAATCACTTAAGCCCAAGAGTTTGAGGTTGCTATGAGCTGTGATGCCACAGCACTCTACTAAGGGCGACATAGTGAGAGTCTGTCTAAAAAAAAAAAAAAAAAAAAAAAGAGTCCCTTAAGTGAGGACAGTCCCTGACTGCCCCCATTGGTCTACATCTGTTTTGTTGTGGTGGTTTGGGTTTTTTTGAGACAGAGAAAGTCTGACTCTGTCACCCTGCATAGAGTGCCATGGTATCAGAGCTCACAGCAAAGTCAGACTCTGGGCTCAAGCATCCTCCTGTCTCAGCCCCCCAAGTAGCTGTACTACAGATGCCTGCCATAACACACAGTTTTGGTATTTTTAGTAGAGACAGGGTCTCCTCTTGCTCAGGCTAGTCTCAAACTCCTGAGCTCAAACGATCCACCCGCCTCAGCCTCCCAAACTGCTAGGATTACAGACGTGAGTCACCATGCCCAGCTTGGATATTGTTATTGTTATTTGATAGACGAAGCCATAGCTTGGTAGAGTTGGAGAAAGCTAGGATTTTAAAACACCCTCTCCATTCGTTAGTTCATAAAATTTCAACAATCCTAGTATACCAATTTTATTAGTGAGAAAGCTGAATTTAGAAGGCTTAGATGATTTTCCAAAGTAAATAGTAAGTGACAGCTGAGTGGTAAACCCAGAACTGACTGGCTCCTAACACCCGATCTTTTAGCTGTATCTCTCAGCCAGGGAATTCATCTTTGGCTCTTAAGGGAAAGTTCCCATCCCAGAACACACCTCCTAATTCCCAACCTTTACATTACACGTCATCCGGGAGTGTCATTCTCTTAGCTGACGGTTTGACCCATGCAGACCATACATTATCTCATTCAGCCTGTGAGAAGGTGTCACCTTCTCCATTCTGCAGACCGGGTTTGGAGAGACAAAAGCCTTACTCAAAGTCACACAGCTGGGCCTCCGGCTCCCAAGCTTGTTTTCTTTCTATCATATGAGCCACCTTCTGCAAGAAATTGAGGAATTCCTTTGAGCAGCCCATCTCTTCAGTGAGCTTTAGCACGCATTTGCCATCTAGGGGTTCACGGTTCAGGCCTGCGCTAATTCCCATAACAGGCATCCCCGCAGATAGAATTTACCCGCCGGCGACGTTTAGGTGTTTGCTCCTAAGCATGACCAAATTAGAACGTGACTGGGTGTGGGGGCTCATGCCTGCAACCACAGCTACTTGGAAAGCTAAGGTGACAGGACTGCTTGAGGACAAGCGCGGGCCACATGGTGAGACCCTGTCTCTAAAATAAATTAAGAAAAAAGATAAACTAGCCAGGTATTCCTGTAGTCCCAGCTAATCACGACTGGGGCTGGAGGATTACTGGACCTCAGGAATTCAAGGCTGCAGAGAGCTATGATCTTGCTACTACACCGCAGCCTGGGTGACAGAGTAAAACCCCATTTCTAAACACATTAAAATTAAAATGTGCCTGGAGCCCCCTTTTTCAGTAAAAAGAGTGTATTAAGCCCAAGAAATGTGAACCATACAGTGTTCAAGTTGTGGCTGCTTTTGTAATAATGCCCCGTGCGCTTATCAGATGGTACCAAAACCTGCAGCTCTTAGAGATGGGGCCACTTTTAGGACTTTCATTGAACTTTCCATGGCTTTGCTCCCTATTGCATCTGTGGTAAACATGGGGGGACAGCAGAAAGGAGGGTTAGGAGAATGGACTTGATTCCAGACTGCCCAGCCCCCCCCTCTCGCCAGCTGGGTCACCGCAGCAAGTTAATCACCCTCTCTGCTCTGCTTCCTTATCTGTACAACGGGATAGACCAACGTGAGGCTGGTAAGGGATCACAGACTCAAACCGTGTAAGCCTTAGGAAGGGTCTGGCACACAGCCAGGGCTAAGTCATGGCTGATAAAATGAAATGTGCACAAGCTGACAGGTGTGAATATCAGTCACTCTTGGAGCAAGTCTCAGAGGGCAGGAAATGGTCAAGAACTTGGCAGTGGCTGGGTGAGGTGGCTGATGCCCAGAATCCTAGCACTCTGGGAGACAGAGGTTGGTGGATTGCCTGAGCTCAAGAGTTTGTGATGAGCCTGGGGAACAGCCAGACCCGTCTCTAAATTGTTGCGGGTGCCTGTCGTCCCAGCTACTCCAGAGGCTGAAGCAGGAGGGTCGCTTAAGCTCAGAAATTTGAGGTTGCTGTGAGCTACAATGCTACAGCACTCTACCCAGGGTGACAGCGTAAGATTCTGTTTCCGAAAGGAAAAAAAAAAAAAAAGAACTTGGCACACACAGAGAGGCAGGGGCCCCATGGGGACCTGCTCGGGCCTCCTGAAATGGAGCACAAGCCAAGGTCACCTCTTCTACAGGCCAAGCCGTTGTCTCAAATCCCAACCCTGGTGGTACCTCCCAAAGGGTTATCTCACCCCAAACACCCCTTCATTCTAAGCCCCACAACGCCATTCTATTTTGGTGGCTAGGGAGAGGCTGAGACCATGTCAGCTTTGGGCCCGGGGCTCCAGGCGCTGCCCGAGGAGCTGTCGGCCCCTGTACAGCCCCGGGCAGGCCGAGGGCTCAGCCTTTCACAGCAGCCCTTCTCCCCCAGCTCATCTGCTTGCTGTCTCCCTGACAGGCCTTATCCAGCAAGGTCGTGACAGCCCGTGGGAGTGCTCTGCTCCCGCATGTCGGGAGAAAGCGGCCCTTTCTACACTTTTGCAGAGAAAGGTCTGCGCCTTCGATCAGCGAACCCTCCGCACCACTCCGTCCTCACGCTCTGGAAAACTGCTGTGCCAAGGAGGTGAGGCTCTCCATGAGCCTCCAACGGCCCTGAAACCCAGGAGGGAGACAGGAACCGCGACATTCTTGCTTAGACCTGGGCTTGAGATAAAGAATTGTTTCGGGATGAGTTTGACACTAGGTACCAGAGCGCAGACCGGGTCTCCTCCGGCAGGACGCATGCACCTCGGAGAGGCCTAGGCATGGGAAAGGAGGGGGCGGCAAGCTTTCCCTCAGGCCTGGGACCACAGGAGATCCCTCACTGGTCTTCTTCAGGCCAGAGTGCCTTTTAATTGTGGTAAGATGCACAAAACATCTAATTTACCACTTGAACCATTTTCAGTGCACAATTCACACTGCGGGGCAACCATCACCTGTGTCCATCTCCGGGGTTCTTTTCATCTGGCTCCACCGACCTTCTGCACCCTTTAGATAATAACTTCCATCGCCCTCTCCCCACTGCTCGTGACAACACCGTCTACTTTCTGTCTCCGTGAAGTTGACTCCTCTGGCTGCCTCAGGTACGGAAGCCACACAGTATCTGCCTCGGTCACTGGCTGGTTCCCCAGCCTGCTGTGCCCAGGGCTCACCCACGTGGTAGCGCGGGCTGGGATTCTGTGCCTCTACGGCTATGTAATGTACACAGCACACTTCGCTTATCTAAGCGTCCACTGATGGCCGTTTAGGTCGCTCCTCCCTTTTGGCTACTGGGAATAATGCTGTTAAGGACATGGGTGCAGAAACATCTGGTATAGGCCCTGCTTCCAATTCCTTTGGATATTGGAAGTGGAATTGCTGACTGCTGAATCCTATGTGAATTCTAGATTCAATTTTTTTTTTGAGACAGAGTCTCACTTTGTTACCCTCTGTAGAGTGCGATGGCATCACAGCTCACAGCAACCTCAAACTCTTAGGCTCACTCAAGAGATCCTCTTGCCTCAGCCTCCCAAGTAGCTGGGACTACAGGCACCCACCACAACGCCCAGCTATTTCAAGAGATGGGGTCTCACTCTGGCTCAAGCCTGTCTCGAACCTGTAAGCTCAAGCAATCCACCTGCCTACGGCCTCCCAGAGTGCTGGGATTACAGGTGTGAGCCTCCATGCCCAGCCTACAACGTTTCATTTTCTGAGGGACTGCCATAGTGCTTTCCACAGCAGCTGGGTCATCTTACATTTTCACCAACAGTGCACTCAAGATTTTCTCACACCTCATCCCTCCTTCACCTCCTGTGCTCGCCTCCTCCTTCTTCACCTACCCCCTTCTCCTCACCCACCCAGCACTTCTCCCTCGCTGCACTTGGAGAGGCAGCCTTACAGTGCAAAGAGCAAAGGCATTTTGGCTTGGCGCCTGTGGCTCAACAGGCTAAGGCGCCAGCCATGTACACCTGAGCTGGCGGGTTCGAATCCAGCCTAGGCCCGCCAAACAACAATGATGGCTGCAACCAAAAAAAAATGGCCAGGTGTTATGGCGGGTGCCTGTAGTCCCAGCTACTTGGGAGGCAGAGGCAGGAGACTCGCTTGAGCCCAGGAATTGCAGGTTGCTGTGAGCTGTGGTGCCACGGCACTCTATCCAGGTTGACAGCTTGAGGCTCTGTCTCAAAAAAAAAAAAAAAAAAACAGCAAAGGCATTTTAGTCAAATCAAGGTTTGAAGTCTTTCTCTTTAAGAAACTCAGCCTCTCCGTGTTTCTTCCTTCTCAGTATAAGTCCAAGAAATGTCACGTTCTCTTCCGATACCACAAACTGCTAGAATAATAGCTCCATGCAGACAGAGGGGTTTGTGTCTTTTTGATTTTTCTTTCTTTTTTTTTTTTTTTTTTTTTTCTGTCTTGTTCATAAGGTTCCAGAATCTGGACTAGCCAGCCTGGCATATGGTAGGCACTAAATAAAAATGTGTCATGTAAACAAACTCTATGCGTTGAAATCCCAGACTCTTCAAATGTTTTTCTTTCTTGTCAGCTTTATTGAGGTATAATTGACATATACAAATTATGTATAACTTGATGTTTTGATATACATGTTCTGCCACTATCAGGCTAATTAACATATCCATCAACTCATAACTGGCAACAGTTAAGCTTTCTGTAGCAAATTGCAAGTCTGAAATACAGTATTGGTAACCTGGTAATTAGATTTAACATTTTTCTTTCTTTCTTTTTTTTGAGATAGACCCTCACTTTGTCACCCTCAGTAGAGAGCCAGGGTATCGTAGCTCACAGCAACCTCAAACTCTTGGGCTCAAGTGACTGTCTTGTCTCAGCCTCCCTAGCAGCTGGGACTACAGGCGCCTGCTACACACCCGGCTATTTTTAGAGACCAGGTCTTGCTCTTGCTCAGGCTGGTCTTGAACCTGTGAGCTCAGCCAGTCCTCCCCTCACCCCACCTTGATCTCCAAGAATGCTAGGATTATAGGCATGAGCCACCACGCCTGGCCCTAGATTTAACATTTTTCTTAAGCCTGAAGTCACATGTTAATGTAAAGCATTCTGAAGAGGTCTTCCAAACTATTCTGTGCCCTCAAACACCTGAAAATTTTATACAAAATCACAACATTTAGTACAATTTTTTTTTTTTTGGAGACAGAGCCTCAAGCTGTTGCCCTGGGTAGAGAGCCGTGGCATCACAGCTCACAACAACCTCCAACTCTGGGCTTAAGCAATTCTCTTGCCTCAGCCTCCCAAGTAGCTGGGACTATAGGTGCCCACCACAACACTTGGCTATTTTTTGGTTGTAGTTGCCATTTTTATTTGGCAGGCCCAGGCTGGATTCAAACCCACCAGCTCTGGCATATCTGGCTGGCCCCTTAGCCACTTGAGCTACAGGTGGAGCCATAGTACAACATTTAAAACAACATTTTGAGGACAGTGCCTGTGGCTCAAGGAGTAGGATGCTGGTCCCATATACCAGAAGTGGGGGGGGGTTCAAACCCAGCCTGGGCCAAAAACGGAAAAAATAAAATAAAATAAAAATAAAATGTTAACCCTGTGCCCAGTGCTATAAGGGATATAAAACACCTACAATTGGTAGTTTCTTTGTTTGTATGAGACACAATCTCACTCTGACATCCTAGGTAAAGTGCTGTAGCATCACAGCTCACAGCAACCTCAAACTCTTGGGCTCAAGCAATCCTCTTCCCTCGGCCTCCTGAGTGGATGGGATTCCCGTGCCCATTACAATGCCCAGCTACTATTTTTTTCTATTTTTGGTAGAGACAGGGTCTTGCTCTTACTCAGATTGGTCTTGAACTCCTGAGTTCAAGCAATCCACCTGCCTCAGCCTCCCAAAATGCTAGGATTGATTACAGGCATGAGCCACTGCGCCAGGCCAATAATTTCCACTCATTAAGAAGTTTAACTTGGTGAGATAGGCAAGATTAAATTCATGGAATAATAGAAGATCATATAAGGTGGTAAATTTTGTTTGAGAAGTTTAAAGAAGGAGAAAGTAAAGCTCTTCAGTGTGAGTCTTCTTTCTTTCTTTTTGTTGTTGTTGTTGTGGAGACAGTCTCACTTTATCGCCCTCAGTAGAGTGCCATGGCGTCACACAGCTCACAGCAACCTCCAACTCCTGGGCTTAGGTGATTCTCTTGCCTCAGCCTCCTGAGTAGCTGGGACTACAGGCGCCTGCCACAACGCCCGGCTATTTTTCTGTTTTGCAGTTCAGCAGAGGCATGGCTTGAACTCGCCACCTTCGGTATATGGGGCCAGCACCCTACTCGATGAGCCACAGGCGCTGCCCTCTTTTTTTTTTTCTTTTTTTTGGGGGAGTGGGGGGTTGCAGTCATCATTGTTGTTTGGCAGGCCCAGGCTGGATTTAAACCCACCAGCTCAGGTGTATGTGGCTGGCACCTTAGCCGCTTGAGCCACAGACGCCAGACCCTCTTTCTTTTTTTTTAGAGACAGAGTCTCACTTTGTTGCCCTCAGCAGAGTGTCATGGCATCTCAGCAACCTCTAGCTCTTGGGCTTAGGCGATTCTCTTGCCTCAGCCTCCAGAGTAGCTGGGACTACAGGCAGGAGTTAAGATTTCAGCATATGAATTTTGTGGGGACACAGACATTCGTCCATATAAGGTTTAACCAAAGTAAATGGTTTGTGTTGAAATGTAGGAAATGTAGAGAGAGGGGGACACATCTGATTTTTCGAGGATCTTAAAGCCAGGAAGAATTTAAACATTTCTAAGTACCAAGCGCTGCAACATGTTTGTAAAAATGAAATTTGGAAAAAGTGGAGCACAGAAGTAGGCTCTAAAGGGGAGAAATGGCCAGCTCAGTGGCTCACACCTATAATCCTCTAGCACTTTGGGAGGCTGAGCTGGGAGGATCCCTTGAGCTCAGGAGTTGGAGAACAGCTTAAGCAATAGTGAAACTCCATCTCTACTAAAATAGAAAAATTAGCTGGGTGTGGTGGCAGCCGCCGGTAGTCCCAGCTACCGGGAAACTGAGGCAAGAGGAACACTTGAGCCCAGGAGTTTGAAGTTGTTGTGAGCTATGATGCCACAGCACTCTACCCAGGGTAACCGAGTAAGACTCTGTCTAAAAAATAATAATAATTAATTAATTAATTAAAAAATAAAGGGAAGAAATATTGCCACTATTATGAGCAGCAACAGCCAGACCATAAACACAGAAGGAAGGAAGGTGTGAACAAGTTCAGCCAACACCGGCTGCCCCCCACGGCTCACTGAAGTCAGGTAGCCTGCCAACAAGATTGCGCAGGGAGGTTTTACTATCGGACTCCCGCTCTGCAGGTGATTCTTTGCTCTGATTACAAATGCAGGTAGTGACAGGCTGGGCGCCTCTGGGACAGCCACTTAGAACTCCTTTACTCATCCCTTTTAAAGAAAAAGTTTGAGAAAAATAAAGTAGCATAAAGACCCCCTTAGGCATTTCATCAGCTCTTCCCTCTCAGCAATTTCCCTTTTATTCCATATTTTTCTTTTATTGCTTTTTCGGTTTATGGTGTCTTCCAAACAGTAAGCATGCTTTGCTCCCTATGAAGCCCAAACAGATAGGAAGCTTCTATTTTGCTAAGAAGACATATTGATGAAAATCTTGAAGGTTCAAATTAAATGTCCAGACACGGTTCCACGCCAGCACTTAACTCCTGGTCTCTACAGATCTAACTTGGCAAACTGTCCTTAGGAAACCACTCATCCATTTACCCAGTCAGTCACCTGTTGAACAAGTATATACTCAACACGTGCTGTGTGCTGGCCACTATCTGGGCTCTGGAGGCACAACGGTGACAGGTGAACGGCGAATGGTGAATGGTGTCTGGTTTTGTAAGACAATGATGCAGATGTTCTGGGAAGATAAACTTTAAAAGTTATGGCAGCACGCAGGAGAGATTTCTACTTTTATGCTGGAGGGGATTCCAGATTGAAGTATTGCCCCCAATTCATGACCCTTCCCCATATCCGTACCTTTGCTGTGGCTTCATCATTGGTGCCTCTTGGCTATGGGTTTGACCATGTAACTTGTGTTGGTCAGTGGCATTTGGGCAGAAGTGATAATAAGCAAATTCTTCTTCTTTTCTTTTTCTTTATTTAAACAGGGTCTCACTCTGTCACTCTGGGTGGAGTGCCGTGGTGTCACAACTGACAGCAACCTCAAACTCTTGGGCTCAAGAGATCTTCTTGCCTCAGCCTCCTGAGCAGCTGGGACTACAGGGACCCATGATAAGGCCCAGCTAAGTTTCCTATTTTTAGTAGAGACGGGGGTCTTGTTCTTGCTCAGGCTGGTCTCAAGCTCCTGAGCTCAAGCAGTCCTCCCACCTCAGCCTTCTGGAGTGCTAGGATAACAAGATGATGTTTGTTACATATTAGTTTATATATATTTTGGTTCAAATCTTAAATTACTTGGCCTGCGTCCGTAGCACTGTGGTTATGATGCCAGCCACATACACCGAGGGTGGCGAGTTCAAACCTAGCCTGGGCCAGCTAGACAACCATGACAGGTGATTGAGGCAAGAGAATCTCTTAAGCCCAAGAGTTTGAGGTTGCTGTGAACTGTGATGTCATGGCACTCTACCAAAGGTGACATAGTGAGACTGTCTGAAAAAAAAAAATCTTAAATAAACAATTTTCTTTAGTTATTAGAAAAAAATTCATTCCTTTATCTCTTTAACTTCTTGTTTTTGTTTATTTGTAAAACTCGGTTTTCTTTTCTTCTTCTCTTTTTTTTTTTTTTTTTTTTGACAGAGTCTTACTCTATCAGCCTGGGTGAATGCCATAGCATCACAGCAACCTCAAACTCTTGGGCTCAAGGGATCCTCCAGCCTCAGCCTCCAAATAGCTGGGACTATAGGCTCCCGCCACAATGTCCAGCTAGTTTTTCTATTTTTAGTAGAGACAAGGTCTCCCTTTTGCTCAGGCTGGCCTCAAACTCCTGAGCTCAAGCAATCCACCTGTCTCAGCCTCCCAAAGTGGTAGGATTACAGGTGTGAGAAACAAAATACCTGGCTCAGAAAGTTTTCTTTTTTTTTTTTTTTTTTTGTAGAGACAGAGTCTCACTTTATCACCCTGGGTAGAGTGCCGTGGCCTCACACAGCTCACAGCAACCTCCAACTCCTGGGCTTAGGCGATTCTCTTGCCTCAGCCTCCCGAGTAGCTGGGACTACAGGCGCCCGCTGCAACTCCCGGCTATTTTTCTGTTTTGCAGTTCAGCCGAGGCCGGGTTTGAACCCGCCACCTTCAATATATAGGACCGGCACCCTACTCGATGAGCCACAGGCACCACCCTCAGAAAGTTTTCTTGAGGGCGATTGGCAAAAACACTTTCTGGCTTGAGTATGAAGAACCGTGTTTAAGATGTTAAAAGACCTCTGAGCCCCCAACTTTCTCCAGGCTGAAGCATTATGAGAAACTTGCTCAGACGAAAACAAGGGGACGTTTTCTAAAGCCCCTTTCAGAAGTGGCCAAGGCAGATGATGTCAATGGAAGGACAGCTCTCTATCCATTCCCATTTCTATCGGGATTAAGTATTGTCCCCAATTCTTTGATCCTCCTTTGTCATGGCCTTGTGAGGGAATCCCTTGGTTTGGGGCTTGACCCTGTGAGATGTGAAGGCCAAAGGCATGCGGACAGAAATAGGAGTATTTCAAATGAAAGTACTTACTTTAGTTATTGACGTCCTGGTCCATCTCTGACTGTTGGGTATTTAGGGTACACATAACTTGCCGTTTTAATCTACAGGTCTCTGGGTCCAAAGAAGCCTTGTTCAGACCAAAAGTCAGGACATCCTGCTGACCAAATAAAGGATTGATCCTTTATTTGAATCAATAAATAAAGCCTTTCAAACCAAAGCCTGTGTCATGATTTGATATCGCCCTTTGGGGCCCAGGGATGGGGTAAGGATATTTTATGTGCTGGAGGAAAATGGATAGCTGTGATCAAAGGAGTGAACTGTGGTAGACTGATCTGGTCTGAATCCTTCAGCCCTCCCCTCTGTGCATCGGTGACCTTGCTAGTTCCTCATGCACCTAGAATCCAGAGCTGACCATGTGCTTTCCTCGGGCTGGTCTCAAGTATATCCTAGTGAGTCTAGGCCTCAAGAAATTTCGCGTTTCTGCTCACCTGAAATTCAAGTATATCCTAGCGAGTCTAGGCCTCAAGAAATTCCATGTTTCCGCTCACCTGAGCCTCTGCCTTTATCATGGGAACATATGATGGCTGTGCCTCTGGCTCAGGCAAGGTGGAGCACAGCTACCCCAGCAGACCCACACGCCTGCCTAGAGAAACAGCAGCCAGCTGCTTCAGCCGGGGGCTGAGCCAGCCAGTCCAAGCCAGCCTAATCAGCTGAACTCCACATGACCCACAGATATGGGATTACTGTTTAAGCTGATGAGTTTTGGATAGCAAAGGCTACCTGATAAAATGAGGGGCAACAGCTCTCCTGCAGAAAGCATCGCCTAAAGTGATGGTTAAAACTGGAGCAGAGGGTGGTGCCTGTGGCTCAGTGAGTAGGGTGCTGCCCCATATACCCAGGGTGGCGAGTTCAAACCCAGCCCTGGCCAAACTGCAACAACAACAAAATTTAAAAAAAAAAAACTGGAGCAGAAGGGCAGCGCCTGTGGCTCAGTGGGTAGGCTGCTGGCCCCATATACCCATGGTGGCAGGTTCAAACCCGGCCCTGGCCAAAACTGCAACAGAAAAATAGCCGGGCCTTGTGGCGGGCACCTACAGTCCCAGCTACTCGGGAGGCTGGGGCAAGAGAATTGCCTAAGCCCAGGAGTTGGAGGTTGCCGTGAGCTGTGATGCTACAGGACTCTACCGAGAGCGATAAAGTGAGACTCTGTCTCTACAAAAAAAAAAAAAAAACTGGAGCAGAAATGGCAAATAAGCATATGGGAAATACTCAAAGTCATATGTCATCAGGGAATTGAAAAATTAAAACAACAGTGAAATACTGCTACACATCTATTAAAATGGCAAAAATGTGAAACACTCACGACACCAAATGCTGGTGAGGATGTGGAGCAACAGGATTTCTCACTCATTGCTGCTGGGAATGCAAATTGGCTCTTTGGAAGACAGGTTGGCAGCTTCTCACAAAGCTAAATACTGTCTTACACACAACCCAGTGGGTAGGGGTGGAATTAGAAACATGGCTCCCAGGACACTGGACACCTGCTGAGTTCTAAGTTTATCCTGAAAGGAACAGGGAGTGATTCCACTGGAGAGACTAGGGATTTCTGCTTTAAAAAGAGCATTCTGGGTGGCACCCATAGCTCAGTGGGTAGGGTGTTGGCCACATACACCGAGGCTGGAGGGTTCAAACCCAGCCTGGGCCAGCTAAAACAACAATGACAACTGCAACCAAATGAATAAATAAAATAAATGTTGATTTTTAAAAAGAAGGCTAAAAAGATTTAAAATAAATAAATAAGAAAGAAAGAAAGCACATTCTGGTCACATTATGAAGACTGATTAGGAGGAAAAAACCGTGGAGACAGGATGGAGGCCTTGAAGAAGCTGTGGCCACAGTTGGGGGGCTGGTTGCCGTGCTAGTCAGTGTGCATTTGAGACTCCAGACCCACTCTGCTGTCTCTGTGCACAAAGAGGTTGACCCCAGCAACTGTGACTCTGGGACCCGCGTGCCATTTGGTTTCAGTTGGGTTTGGCCAATAGGAGGTGCAGACAGGAGAGTTTGGTGCTACCAGCTGTTCCACATGTGGTCTTTGACTATGGCAGCCACTGTCCCATGGTGGCTTCTTCTTCCATCTCTCACCAGTCCTTGGGACACTCCTCAGCCATGGGAGTGGCGCCAGCCTGTCACTATTCCTGCTGTCCAGCTGCCTGGGTCTCCCTCGCCTGTTCCCTTGCCCCTAACCACACTCGTCATTAAAGTCTCCTTATTTGGACCATCTGGGGTGCATTTTGTTTTCTGCCTGGCCTAGTTGATATGGTGGCCTTGACTTGGGTGGTGGTGGTAGGGATAGACAGAGAAAGGAGAGAGAGTGCACGCAGGCCATGAACTGGACGGCATACCCACACTCTCCTCCACAGAGCAGGGACTGGGAGGAAAGGGTGGGCAGGAAGTGGTGGGTGACTGCTGGGGGGACGGTGATGCCATTTTCCCCTGTGATCTTGGTGCTGCTTCCTGATGCTGGTGGGTTTAGGACAAACCGCAGCTGCGGGAACTGTAACTTGAACATTAGTAACAAATTGCTTTTTGTGGGCCTCTTTAAAGCATCCAGTTCAATGATTCACTCCGCTTAAGAGTCAGTAACTCTCTAGGCCTACTTAAAAGGCTTCCAAAAACATCTGTCCTCGATTAAACCACAGATACCGCTTGCAGACCATGTCTGTTTTCAAGAGTTTCACAGCAGTAATTAATCAGGCAAATGAAAAAACGCAGACCTCATCTTTTTATCCAATTAAGAGAAACCTCTGTCAGTCTTGGTCACCAAACTGTTTGGTTTTGTTGAAATGCCCTGTGATGAGTGACTGGTTTTATATCTTGGAAAATATCAATATTTACTTTAAATTCACAGTTAAATTAAAGAAAAACAAAATATATTAGTTAACTGTCACAGAATATATGGAGGCTGCTATTGGATTGCTACAGCATGGTACCACGAATGAGAAAATAGTCACATAGGACTTCATACTGGCCACCAGCTGGGGGACATCCAGGCTTCCTCTCTGTGCTTTTGATATTTTGTCTTCCACCCATTGTCCTCATGTGATGGGCTCGCTTCCACCTCTGCACTTTTGCCTATAAATCCCTAGACTGGCCTCCTTCCTCCATATCCCCTGTCTGTCATTCACGACCTTAAAAATATCACACCCAATACCAGTTCCAGGGAAACCCTGCCAGATGGCTGCTGGTTTTCTTTCTTTGCTCAGCGCCGGCAAGAGCCATTCTCATTCTTAATTTGAACTACTGGGATCTTCAACTAAGTAAACTCTGTTTGAGCTCTTGAGTTTGAGGTGGGTAGATTGCTTGAGCTCAGCAGTTCAAGCCCAGCCTGAGCAAGAGTACTACCCTCTATCTACGAAAAATAGAAAAACGAGCCAGGGGTTGTGGCGGGCACCTGCAGTCTCAGCTACTTGGGAGGCTGAGGCAAGAGTATCACTTGAGCCCAAGAAATTGAGGTTGCTGTGAGCTGTGATGCCACAGCACTCAACCCAGGGCAGCAGAATGAGTCTCTCTCTCGAAATAAATAAAATAAACTTTGTTGTAGTCTAACAAAGTCAACTGTGCATTAATTGTTGGAATATTTCCCAACCATGGGGCAGTGCCTGTGGCTCATCGAGTGGGCTGCCGGCCCCATATACCAAAGGTGGCAGGTTCAAGCCCAGCATTGGCCGAACTGCAAAACAGAAAAATAGCCAGGCATTGTAGCAGGCGCCTGTAGTCCCAGCTACTCAGGAGGCTGAGGCATTGGCCGAACTGCAAAACAGAAAAATAGCCAGGCATTGTAGCAGGCGCCTGTAGTCCCAGCTACTCAGGAGGCTGAGGCAAGAGAATTGCCTAAGCCCAGGAGTTGGAAGTTGCTGTGAGCTGTGTGACACCACGGCACTCTACTGAGGGCGATAAAGTGAGACTCTTTGTCTCTAAAAAAAAAAAAAAAAATTTCCCAACCAACTTCCATAAGAAACCCAAGGCTCTACAGCTCAGGCCTGGAGGAGGTGACAGAGACTGATCCTGAGTCCTGGTTTAACCCGAAGAGAATGAGGTGCTCACCCGTTGTGTGGAGCCAGAGGCAGAACTCGCCCTCCCAACTCCTGGTCCAAAGCTCTTTCCCCCCAGCTCTCAGGTAAGAAGTCGCCTGGCTCTGCACTTTACGTCTATAGACTGCTTCCTTCTCAGCAAGTCAGATCCCTCATGAAGAAATTTCAGGGAAAAAAATGGAGTAAAAAGCAAATAAATATCATGCCTACTGAAAATAAAGTTCTCCGAGATAGTCCTCACTAGATATAGTAAAACCGTGCTGAGAGACAGCTGAGCTCAAAGACACCCATACAAACAAGATGGCCTTCCTTCTTTCCTGTTGTGAAAACATCACCTGCTTACTAAGAGGTATAGAAAATTAAAACAGCCCATTCCTCAATCGCCCACAGACTTAACATGTGACTTTATTTCCTCCATGGACTTCTTTTTAATCACTGTGTGGAAAAAGGAAAAAAAAATAACTTTATAAAGAAAAAAAGTAACACTTTCTGGCTCAGCACCTGTGGCTCAACAGGCTAAGGCGCCAGTCACATACACCCGAGCTGGCGGGTTCGAATCCAGCCCGGGCCCGCCAAACAACAATGAGGGCTGCAACCAAAAAATGGCCGGGGGTCGTGGCAGGCGCCTGTAGTCCCAGCTACTTGGGAGGCGGAGGTAAGAGAATCGCTTGAGCCCAGGAATTGGAGGTTACTGTGAGCTGTGATGCCACAGCACTCTACCCAGGATGACAGCTTGAGGTTCTGTCTCAAAAAAAAAGTAACACTTTGGCTCAGCGTCTGTGGCTCAACGAGCTAAGGCGCCAGCCACGTACACCTGAGCTGGCGGGTTCGAATCCAGCCTGGGCCTGCCAAACAACAATGACGGCTGCAACCAAAAAATGGCCGGGCGTTGTGGCGGGCACCTGTAGTTCCAGCTACTTGGGAGGCAGAGGCAGGAGACTCGCTTGAGCCCAGGAATTGGAGGTTGCTGTGAGCTGGGATGCCATGGCACCCTCTCCAGGGTGACAGCATGAGGCTTTGTCTCAAAAAAAAAAAAAAGTAACACTTTGATTTTGAAAATTCCAAACATATGGAAAATTTAACTGTATTATATTCAAAGAGTTGTAATATAGAGTGATAAAAAAGAAAAAAAATAACACGTCACAGTGTCAGGGAGGATGTAGATAAATTGGAGCTTTTTCTAAAAGAAAGATTTAGAGATGTTTGTTGGGTGGATGCAGTGGCTCACTCCTTAGCACTTTTGGAGGTTGAGGCAGGAGAATCACATGAGGCCAGGAGTTCAAGATCAGCCTGAACAAGAGTGAGACCCCCGCCTCTACAAAAAAAAAAAAAAAAAAATAGAAAAACTAGCCAGATGTGGGTGCATAGTGTGTAGTCCCAACAACTAGGGAGGCTAAGGCAGGAGGATGACTTAAGCACAGGAGTTTGAGGCTGCTGTGAGCTCTAATGATGCCATTGCACTCTACCCAGGCCCCGAGCGAAACCCTGTTTAAAAGAAAAGAAAAGAAAGAAGAAAAAAGAGAGAGAGCAAAGCTGCTTGCTACTATGTGGTTACTCATATCAGATTCTGTAAAAATGTCCTTTCAGCATGGCTGGTCTCTCTGGTATTCTGTAGGCACATGGCTGTGTCTGCTCTTCACTTTGCATGTTCCCAGGGCGTGTGGGCCAACTGGGGAGTGGCCAGCAACCTGAAAACGGGCAGCTGATGGCCTTCTGTGATGGCCCCAAACCAAGGACCCCTAACCCACACCTGGAGAGAAAGCCAGTCACCCCATTGCCCTAGGGACTCAGGTTGGGTCAGAAACAATGGCAGGCTCAACAAAAGGTGGAAGAGAGCGCTGGCTGGGTTCAGGAGGTTTCCACGTTCTCATCTCGAAACCCACAACGGAGGACAGGAGCTACAGAGCCGATCACACAGGCACGAGACCACAGCCCTCAGCGGGGTCCTAGCAAAGGCCAGGTCCTGGGCAAGGGTGCTTTCCATCCAAAAAGGGCTTCCCCAGGCTGAGGGAAGAAATGGGTGACTTGCACACAAGTGACCACATTTTAGCGAGTTAAGGGTCACAGGGAGCAACTGAGCTCCTCCCCACGCGCGTCTCCCCAGGGGTGGGGGTGGGGCCGCCAAGTCAGAACAGTCAGTTTCCCTGCTGAGGGGCAACATGGGGCCACGGCTGAGGGAAGCAGGTCGAATCCTGCCTCTTCCAGTTACTTTCTGCAAAACTGAGTGCAGTCGGGCGGCGCCTGTGGCTCAGTGAGTAGGGCGCTGGCCCCAGATACCAAGGGTGGCGGGTTCAAACCCAGCCCCGGCCAAGCTGCAACAACAACAACAAAAATAGCCAGGCGTTGTGGCGGGCGCCTATAGTCCCAGCTCATGGGGAGGCTGAGGCAAGAGAATCACCTAAGCCCAAGAGCTGGAGGTTGCTTGGAGCTGTGATGGCACAGCACTCTACCAAGGGTGACAAAGTTGAGACTCTGTCTCTAAAAAAAAAAAAAAATTGAGTGAAGTCACTTAATTTCTCTTTGCTTCTATTTCCCATTTGTAAAGGGGAGTAAAAAAGTACTAGTGGCAGTTGTCATGGGGATTTTGTAATCTTTAAAAATGATAACGTAGGTTCGGTGCCCATAGCGCAGTGGTTAAGGCGCCGGCCACGTATACTGGGGCTGGCAGGTTCAAACCCAGCCCACACCTACTAACCAACAATGACAACAACAACAAAAAAAATAACCAAACATTGTGGCGGGTGCCTGTAGTCCCAGCTACTTGAGAGGCTGAGGCAAGAGAATCACTTAAGCCCAAGAGTTTGAGGTCGCTGTGAGCTGTGACACCACAGCACTCTACTGAGGGCGACATAGTGAGACTCTGTCTCAAAAAAAAAAAAGGTAACGTATGTAAAGTGTTTTCCAAAGCCCCCAGAGCTCACTGCTCCATAACATCTAGCTGTGACACTAATTAAGAGTCACACACACGGAAACACACCAGTGTCCCTGAACGTCAGAGAACACTTACCTACCAGACATAGCCAACTTCCACAGAACACTGGGGGATTCACAGCATTGGGGGGAGGGTGTCCTCCTGGCACTGGAACCACTGTTCTTATGCCTAGATGCTCACAAAATCTATCACTCACAGAACCTCTCGTGCACACACAGGGCCTTCAGCGTTTGTGTTCAGTCTCTCTCTTGCTAACTCTCTGTCATTTCTAATGGATTCTAAGTTGGTGGGTGCAAAGCCCTCTCCGTGAATTAGAAAAGACACACACAGCTGCACGGAGCCTCTCTCCCAGCACTCTGGGAGGCGGAATGGGAGGATCACTTGAGCTCAGGAGTTGGAGACCAGCCTGAGCAAGAGCAAGACCCGGTCTCGAAAAACTAGCCAAGTGGGGCTCGGCGCCTGCAGCTCAAGAGACTAAGGCGCCAGCCACATACGCCCGTGCTGGCGGGTTCAAACCCGGCTCAGGCCAGCTAAGCAACAATGACAACTGCAGCAAAAAAATAGCCAGGTGTTGTGGCAGGCGCCTGCAGTCCCAGCTACTTGGGAGGCTGAGGCCAAAGAATCACTTAAGCCCAGGAGTTTGAGGTTGCTGTGAGCTGTGATGACACGGCACTCTACCCAGCTTGAGGCTCTGTCTCAAAAAAAAAAAAACCTAGTCAGGTAGGGTGGTGGGCACCTGTAGTCCCAGCTACCCAAGAGGCTCAGGCAAGAGGATGGCTTGAACCCAAGAGTTTGAGGTTCCTGGGCAGCACCTATGGCTCAAAGGAGTAGGGTGCTGACCCAATATGCCAGAGGTGGTGGGTTCAAACCCGGCTCTGGCCAAAAACTGCAAAAAAAAAAAGTTTGAGGTTCCTGTGAGCTATGATGCCAGGATATTCTACCAAGGATGACAAAGTAAGACTCCATCTCGGGGTGGGGGGTGGGGGGGAGACACACACACACATGCGGAAAGCAGATGCAGCCCTGTGGGCAGGCAGAGATTTCAGTCCATTGCCCTTCCAGCTAGGCCCTCTTACAGGGAACAGCTGGACCTTGCAGCCTGAATGAGAGGCTGGAGCCCAGGGCAGGTCCTCCCCTCTCCCCTTCATTCTTCTCCCCTCCCTTCTCCCCTGCACTAGCACCCTACTCAGAACTACTTCCCCTTCTCCAGGAGCCCCTTCCTGAAAGGGCATCAACACCAAAAAGCCTCAGTGCCTATCGGTTTATGCAAACAGACGTTTGAGTGGAAGTGGGAAATATCATCCACACATTAGAATTACCTAGAATTCCTAGAACAGCGGTTATCAACCTGTGGGTCGTGACCCCTTATTTTTTTTTTATATATACATTTTTTTTTGTAGAGACAGAGTCTCACTCTATCGCCCTCGGTAGAGTGCTGTGGCATCACAGCTCACAGGAACCTCCAACTCCTGGGCTTAGGCGATTCTCTTGCCTCAGCCTCCCGAGTAGCTGGGACTATAGGCACCCCCCACAACGCCCGGCTATTTTTCTATCTTGCAGTTCAGCAGAGGCCAGGTTTGAACCCACCACCTTCGGTATATGGGGCTGGCACCCTACTCGAAGAGCCATAGGTGCCACCCCGCCCTTTGTTTTTTCATTTTAATTGTTTTTTGTTTTAACTTTAAGACATTTCCTTTTATACATCTCTTCTGATAGGTTGTCTTAGCTAATCATTCACAGATTGTCTGGAAAATTCTTTTGAATGCAAACGTTTTATTCAAGCAAATTACAAATCTATACATGCTCTGAGTTTACTATTTCTTTCTTTTTTTTTTTATTAAATCATAGCTGTGCACATTAATGCAATCATGGGGTACAATGTGCTGGTTTCATACACAATCTGAGATAGTTTCATCAAACTAGTTAACACGGCCTTCATGGCATTTTCTTAGTTATTGTGTTCAGACATTATTATTCTGCATTTAGTAAGTTTCACCTGTACCCTTCTAAGATGCACCGTAGGTGTGATCCCACCAATTACCCTCCCTCCACCCATCCTCCCCCACCCACCCCGACCCCTTTTTAACAATGAAAATACATCGTGGCATTAGGAAGGTTGAGAACCACTGACCTAGAATGTCATTTAGGGTCCGGCCAGCACACACTATTAATCCACAACTATCTTGTTTAGTCTACCTGGCACCCACAGGAATCACTTTTATTACTATCCCCATTTTGCAGATGAAAAAACTAAAGGCCAGAGAGGTTAAGTGACCTACCCTATATCACACAGTGTAAGTAGTGGAGAACATCAAACCCAGGCAGATTTTACCACAAAATCTAAGTTCATAACCACTAGACTGACACATCATAGCTAATATGATTCAACATCCCAGTGGTTAAAACAAGAGTTACTCAAAGCAATCAAATATTAAGATGTAATCAGATATTACCAAAGCATAGTTATACAAAGAATACAGTGAAGTAAATAAAATACGAATCAATATATTTATCAAAAATGATCAAAGTATAATTAGGATGAATAATCAAATCAATCAAGTATTAATATGCATTAGCATTTTCAACATCTAATTATAGAGCACATAATCAAAATATAATGGTGACAGGGGTAATAACAGCCACAATTTAAAACTGCTCATCTAAAAAATTTGACATTCTTATTCAACCAGGGACAAATTCAAACTCTTATAAATCTTACGGGTATCAATTAGAATCCTTCCCTGGTCCCACAAGGACCCCTGTGATTACAGCACTCATAATTTATCCTTTAAATTTTGAGATGGAACGAGGACTCTATTAATAGTTACATCAGGGCAATAGGTCCCAGGAACAAATAGCTGAACAGTGACCTGTAATTGTAGTTGTTAAGACAAACAGCTTACCCATAAACAGAGCTGTTTCCAAATTTTTTAAAATTCAACCTAAATTAAGAAAAAATAATATATAGGCTCAGCACCTGTGGCTCAAGAGGCTAAGGCACCAGCCACATACGCCCAAGCTGGTGGGTTCGAATCCAGCCCAGGCCCTCCAAACAACAATGACGGCTGCAACCAAAAAATAGCCGGACGTTGTGGGAGGCGCCTGTGGTCCCAGCTACTTGGGAGGTGGAGGGAGGAGAATCGCTTGAATCCAGGAGTTTGAGTTTGCTGTGAGCTATGATGCCACGGCACTCTACCCAGGGCAACGGCTTGGGCTCTGTCTCAAATAAGAATAATAATTTTATATATATATAGATATATATATTTTTTTTAATTGAGACAGAGTCTTACTTTGTCACCTTCAGTAGAGCACTGGGGCATCATAGCTCACAGCAACCTCAAACTCCTGGGCTCAAGTGATTCTCTTGTCTCAGCCTCCCTAGTAGCTGGAACACACCCACCTACTTTTTTTTTTTTTGTAGAGACAGAGTCTCACTTTATTGCCCTCCGTAGAGTGCCGCGGCGTCACACAGCTCACAGCAACCTCCAACTCCTGGGCTTAGGTGATTCTCTTGCCTCAGCCTCCCGAGTAGCTGGGACTACAGGCGCCCACCACAACGCCCGGCAATTCTGTTTTGCAGTTCTGCCGAGGCTGGGTTTGAACCCGCCACTTTCGGTATATGGGGCCAGCGCCCTACTCAATGAGCCACAGGCGCCGCCCATACACCCAGCTACTTTAAAAAAAAATACTTAGTAAGTGCATATTATGTGCAGAAGTGATGCTAGATAGGCAGCAAAACATCACTTCTAGCCTCAGATTTTCTATTCGGAAAGACAGGCAAGTAGATACTAGAAAATTAAGTTACAATGGGATAAGCTCCACATGAGGGCAAAGTAGAATGTTATGGAAGCAGAGAGAGAACTGTTGTAGTTCTCTATCGCTCCACAACAAACCACCTCAAAATGTAGTGGCCTAAAACCACGAGCAATTTTATTACAGCTAATGATTTTGTGGGTCATAAATTCAGGCAGGGCTCGGCTAGGTGGTTCTTTTGTTAATTACGGCATCAGTGGGGGTTACTCACTCCCATACCTTTGGCGAGTGAGCTAGTCTGGAGGGTAGGAGACAGCTCAGTCGTATGTGTTGCACCCTGGCAGAGACATGGAATGCTGAATCCACCTGGAATTGTCCGCTGGAGCACCTCCATGGCAGGCTTTTAAACTCCATTCATTTTTCCCCTCTTCTCTCAATGACCACTTATCTTGTGAAATTCAAGAAAAGATGATTCCTCCAAGTAGACATAGTGCAGTGGACGGAGAGCCACAGAACTTGGTGGCAAATGGCGTCTTGTATGGATAAAAATGCAGCCCTCCCCCTTGGTGTACGCAGCCCTGTGCAACAGGCTTCATTTCTGCACACACCCTGCACAACACAAATGGCGGCCCTGCCTCCTCCCACCCCACAAACTCAGGCAGAGTTAGCCTCATTCCTTCCCCAATGTTCATGGGTTTACTCACGTTCCTCAGTAGGCAGTCAACAATTTGAAGGTACAGAAAGGTCCTCATCTATCTCTGAATCTCTGGCAACAAAAACAGTATCTAGGACGGCGCCTGTGGCTCAAAGGAGTAGGGCACCAGCCCTACCCGGAGGTGGCGGGTTCAAACCCAGCCCCGGCAAAAACTGCAAAAAAAAAAAATATACAGTATCTATAAACTGATACGGAATAAATATTTGCTGGGAGAATGATGATCCATCAATGAATATGTGTTGGAATGGTTCAGAAAGCAGCAGACTCTGGGAAACGTTGCAGAGAAGGAAATAATTCAGATTAAAATAAGTTTAACTCAGTGCCTACTCACATGATCTGATATACAAATTGCGCTCACTTCTTACATAGCCAGGCAGAAAATACCTCCAAGTGGCCACAGGGTGCAATGAACAACAGCCACTAATCTCCATCTGGACAGGAAAATGATCTGCCTCCATATTCCAAAGACTACCATTGCTTAGGGCAAGGACCAGGCCTGTCCCATTTCATACAATGGCCCTCGAGCCCACATATACACATATAATACTTGGTCAGCAAATATTGATTGAGCAAATAAAGTATATATACCTTCCTTGTCTAGCCCATTTATGTACAGGATATATATTTTAAATGATGAGCAGAGGATCTGGGTTTAGTAGACCCAGCACTATGATAAGAGCAAAGCTAACACAATGATCCAGATATGAAAAAAAGGGTATTTTTGTCACCATAACTGTTCACATCACGCTCTTGAGTCCCCCTCCTGTTGATCATAGAAAAGAAACTTCAACGTAAAGGTAACCACACCTCTTCTAATTTGAAACACATCCTTTTGGTCTAACTCAGACTCCTCTAAGTAAATATTCAGTTGAATCAAAAATCAAATTCCCTTCATCTATCTTTCATCACAAAGTGTGAGTAAATATAAGTAGGTTTCATAGAATAGAGAAAAGGAGTGAGAAGGGGGGGTGTTGGTGGGGGAGGGTAAAAGGCGGGACCACACCTATGGAGCATATTGCAAGTGTGCAAGTCAAATCTGTCAAGTGTCGAACATAAATGTCTTAACACAATAATCAAATGAGGCAAAAGCTATGTTGATTGGTTTGATGTAACCACATCAGATTGTATTTTTTAAAAAACATTGTATCCCACATGTGCATAAATGTATTCATGATCTATGTGTATTTGATTCAATTTAAAAAAAAAAAATCAAGGGTGGCACCTGTGGCTCACTGAGTAGGGCGCCGGCCCCATATACAAAAAAAAAAATCAAATTCCCTCTCAGGGCTATTCCTCTTCTCCAAAATGCTCACTTTGAGTGTAGAGTAGCGCTCCCAAATCTTCATGACGTCCCCTGCAGCTTGTCTACTCTGGTCCCCATGGATCCTGCCAGGTCTTCACTGGGGTATATCTGCTCTGCCTAAGCTTGAGTACCATGTAGCCCTAATTGCTGCAGACTCACTCTGACCCCAGACTCTTCTTCTTCCCTCTGCCCCCACCTCCAAGAACTTCCAGATACTCTGCACATATTCCTTAGCTTCTCAGGCCCATCACCTCACTTAGACATTTTTAAACTCACCCTGAGTGGCTTCATGAAGCTCCAGCTCCATGCTTGATGCAGGGACCCTCTAAAGGAATGATAATTTTCCAAGTTATCCCCAAGAAACAAGAAATAAGCCCTTCTACAGTGGGGTTCCACACGCCCGTCTATACTTCATGTTCCCCTTCCTGCCTCATCTCCCCTCCTCTCTGGGGAGGGCAGCCAGGGTCCCCACGTGGAAGGAATTGCCAGCTTTTCCCGTTGTCTCTCATTCTGCTCATGTGCCTTGTCTGGCCCCTGCCCTTGGCATATCCTGACTCTGCTTTATCATAAAACTGTGCAGATTTGAATGCTTTCCTTTTCTGCTTTTGATATGTAACAGGAGCTTTTATAATTTACAAATCTCTATCTTCTCTCAACAAAGCCTGGCTTTCAAGACTACTATTTCATGGTGGAATTCAGAACCCTGTTTGAAAGTCAAACAGAATGCTGATACTTTTTTGACATTCTGCTGGGATGCTCCTGGCTGAATATAGGGCAGGCCCTATTCAAGGACATTCTCACATTTTAGCAAGTTGTATCTCTGTTACATCAGTGAATTTGAATATCCAAACCAGAAAACCTTCACACTCTGCTCCTCACGACCCTCACTGAGAGGGGAAAGGCCAGGTGACCCAAACCCTTGATCGGATATGACCGGACCAAATCCCTCTCCAGCCAGCTTGGACTCCAGCCTCCAGTACTGGCGGATCAGTGACTAATCAGAGGTTCTCGTGGTTACAAGCCAAAGACATGCAGACTAAAGTCAGCCCTTGGTAGATGCTGGTCCCACAAAGTCAGGCAGAGTCAGGGTCAAAGACAGCATCACGGCAAGAGAAGCCATAGGCAGTTGCTCTGGAATCAAGAGGAAGTGGACAAAGTATGGAACAGAATTACGAAGACAAGCAAAGTCCAAAGGGCACATGGTCTCGGGAAGTGAGACATGGCCCAGATGGCTGATTAATAACATCCCAGGTCCCCTGAGGCCTTCTACTCCTCCTCCTCCTCCTGACCCTCCTCCTCCTCCTCCTCACCCTCCTCCTCCACCTCCTCCTCACCCTCTCCCTCCTCCTCCTCCTCCTCCTCTCCCTCCTCCTCCGCAACATCTACCTCCTCCGCCTCCCCACCCGCTCCACCGCCACCCCCTCGCTCGGCCGCGCC
>CAUYRH010072563.1:0-18904 GCA_963574655.1 Perodicticus potto
ATTTTTCTGTTTTGCAGTTCTCGGCCGAGACCACCACCTTCGGTATATGGGGCCGGCACCCTACTCGAGCCACAGGCACCACCCTGATAAGTATTATTTGAATGTGAAAATCAGAGCCCAGCTATTTGGGAGACTGAGGCAAGAGAATCACTTAAGTCCAAGAGTTTGAGGTTGTTGTGAGCTGTGACATCATAGCACTCTACCAAGGACAACATTAGACTCTGTCTCAAAAAAAACAAAAGAAAAGAAAAGAAAGTGAAAATCAGAGCTGGGGCTAGCAAGCAAGGTACCTACAGCACAAAATCTTAGGAATCTTAGTGTCCACTCTCAGAGTAGATCAACTCATTAAATATGAAATGCCCAATTTTAAATTCAAAGGTTAGTTTATAACAGTATTTTGCTGTATATAATGTGTACTTTTTTGCCTGAATTTTTTGAGGGAAAAATACAGATGTTCATTATACATGGGTACTATGAAGTTCAACTGGGTTGGGTAAATAATATTGGATTAAAGGATTTTCATAATGCATAATAAGAAAATATGATAATGAATTGAGATCTCAGACCTGTCCTCCCTCTCCATTCTAAATTCTCCCAAATTTTGTCCCTGCATTGAGTAAAACCTCTATAAAGCAGAGTGAGGAGGAAAGGGCAAAATATGTTTTCTCATAAAATTCACATAAAATTATTTTTTATTCAGACACAATTTAATACCATGCCCTCTACTTTTATAGAAGATGAAAACAAAGTCTAGTGTAATATCTCTTTGTTTTGTAAAACTCTTTAAGGCAGTCTACTAAGTACTTCACACATATTAATATTACACAACTTAATCTTTATGACCATCCACTGGGAAATATCACTGTCTCATTATTACAGATGAAACTGATGCTGATAAGAGTTAAGTAACCCTACCATGATTACATACTGTCAAGATAAAAAGAGATCCATTTTTTCTCTAGAAAAAAAAAAAGGTAATATTTTTTCTTCTTTATTCTGTTTATTTTTTTTATTTATTATTTTTTTTTTTTGTAGAGTCACAGTCTCACTTTTTCGCCCTCGGTAGAGTGCTGTGGTGTCACACAGCTCTCAGCAACCTCCAACTCCTGGGCTTAGGCGATCCTCTCGCCTCAGCCTCCGGAGTAGCTGGGTCTACAGGCACCCGCCACAACGCCCAGCTATTCGTTATCCTGTTTAAACAACAAAAAAGAAATTCTAATGATGAATGATTGCTTACATTAGTTATAGGAAAATTGTTGCCTCTTTAGATGAAGTTATAATTTTTTGTCAGAAAATGAGAACTTTGTAATTTAACATATTTCCTTTTTGTCTTAGTTACCAAAAAACTCAGAGCTGAATGTCTTATCCAAGTGCTATAATCTTTTTTTCCCCCTCTTTCTATTTTGATACCTCAGAATAACTTTCTCTGTTTCCTATAAGTGAGTTATAAGCTATCTCACTCTTGAATGTCTTCACTTTTACTAGGAGTCAGACCTCCTAGGTATAAATAAAATATAAAACTTATTTAAGTTTAAGAAAGAGGTAGAAGGAAAAGATCAACTAATATAATCTCACTCTTAGATAACAGTAGCAAAGCTTCAAATAAAATACTCAGTTTGAAAGAATAAGAAAACTGATTTCTTTGAATGGTTTCTTAAGCTTATCTCTCATGAGTCTTCATTAATTTCCTTGACTTTTCATCCATTATTATACATTTGTCTTTGCTTTAATGAATGTGATTTACTGATCACCTTTGGAAATTCTAATTCTGCTTTTCTTTGTACATATTTGGTCCATGTGTCTTTAAACTATAAGCTTTTGAGAATAGGAAAAGTATCTTTAATTAGCCAAATATCTAGCAGAAGACTGAGCTCAATTTTGATTTTTTTTTTTTTTTTGAGACAGTGTTTCACTTTGTCACCCTAGGTAGGGTGCTGTGGCATCACAGCTCACAGTAACCTCAAACCTCTAGTATAAATGGTGATGGAAGCCACATAGACATTAAAAGGAGAAAAGAGATGGGATAATCAATTGAGCAAAAGTGTTAGGAAAGGAAGAAGGAACTCCTTAGCAAAGTGACGGGATTTAGCTTTGGATCAGAGTGTTTACCTTTTCCATTTTGAAGAGTAGAAAGATTGAAATAGCTATGTAATAAATGAGTGAGTTGGCTCGGTGCCTGTGGCTCAAGTGGCTAAGGCCCCAGCCATGTACACCTGAGCTGGCGGGTTCGAATCTAGCCTGGGCCGCCAAACAACAATGACGGCTGCAACCAAAAAAAAAAAAAAAAAATGGCCGGGCATTGTGGTGGGTGCCCGTAGTCCCAGCTACTTGGGAGGGGGAGGCAAGAGACTTGCTTGAGCCCAGGAATTGGAGGTCGCTGTGAGCTGTGATGCCACAGCACTCTATCCAGAGTGACAACTTGAGGCTCTGTCTCAAAAAAAAAAATAAATAGGCTCGGCACCTGTGGCTCAACTGACTAAGGCGCCAGCCATGTACACCTGAGCTGGCGGGTTCAAATCCAGCCCTGGCCCGCCAAACAACAATGATGGCTGCAACCAAAAAAATGGCTGGGTGCTGTGGTGGGCGCCTGTAGTCCCAGCTACTTGGGAGGCGGAGGCAGGAGACTCGCTTGAGCCCAGGAATTAGAGGTTGCTGTGAGCTGTGATGCCACAGCACTCAACCCAGGGTGACAGCTTGAGGCTCTGTTTCAAAAAATAAATAAATAAATAAAGTAAAATAAAATAAATGAGTGAGTACATAGAAGAATTGGCTAGTTGAAATATTAAATATTTAGAGTAAGGCCATTCTGTGTAATTTTTCTCTAGCAGCACTCAGCATCCTAGGGATAAACATAGAGAAGATAGAAGAACTGGATTGATCCAGAATTATATCCTGCCTTCTACTGTATGTGCATATATTTCTCATTAAATTGTAAGGCTGGAATTATTTTTATATTACTATTCCTCACATCTTCTACTTTGTGAAATACCAACAACCGTATGGACAATACTTGTTGGATTCATATCCTAACTCTGGTACTTAATAGTAATGTAATCTTGGGATAATAATTTCACCCCTGTTAACCTTAGTTTTCTCATCTATAAATAAAGCTAATACCTGTTTTTCAGGGTTGTATAGGAATGAAATAATGTAATAATGTTCCTGGCATGAAACAGTAACTCAACAAATGTAGTTCTGTTTCCTCTTTCTTTCCATTTCAAGGGGAAGTTCAATATTATTTATTCTTATAAGCTTTCCCTAACTCAACAAGGAAAAACTTACCTTTTTCTACCTATATTCCTATAACTTTTAAAATATTTCTATTGCAGCTCAGCGCCTGTGGCTCAACGGGCTAAGGCGCCAGCCACGTATCCCTGAGCTGGCGGGTTTGAATCCAGCCCCGGGCCTGCCAAACAACAAGGACAGCTGCAACCAAAAAATGGCCAGGCGTTGTGGTGGGCACCTGTGGTCCCAGCTACTTGGGAGGTGGAGGCAAGAGACTCGCTTGAGCCCAGGAATTGGAGGTTACTGTGAGCTGTGATGCCACAGCTCTCTATCCAGGGTCACAGCTTGAGGCTTTGCCTCAAAAAAAAAAAAAAAATATATTTCTATTGCAATGGTGCCTGTAGCTCAAGCGGCTAAGACACCAGCCATATACACCAGAGCTTGCGGGTTCGAATCCAGCCCCGGTCTGGCAAACAACAATGACAACTACAACCAAAAAGCAGCCAGGCATTGTGGCGGGCACCTGTACTCCCACCTACATGGGAGGTTGAGGCAAGAGAATTGCTTAAGCCCAGGAGTTAGAGGATGCTGTGAGCTGTGATGCTACGGCACTCTACCCAGGGCAACAGCTTGAGGCTCTGTCTCAAAAATAAAATATTTCTATTAACGTTCATTTCACTGTATGTCAGCGGTTCTCAACCTGTGGGTCGCAACCCACAGGAACTGTATTAAAGGGCTACAGCATTAGGAAGGTTGAAAACCACAGCTATATATCATATACTGCATCTGTTTTGGCCATTAAAATGCCAATTTCTTATTTATATCTTAGCTTTTATTTTTTTCTTTCAGATAGGGTCCCACTCTGTTGCCCAGACTAGAGCGCAGTGTCATCATCACAGCTCAATGAAACTCCAACCTCTGGGCTCAAGGGACCCTGCTTTCTCACCATCCTGAGTAGCTGAGAATACATACCACTGCAACTGGCTCATTTTTTTGTTGTTGTTACAGAGATGAGGTTCTAACTACATTGCCCGGCTCAGCGTGGCTCAACAGGCTAAGGCACCAGCCACGTACACCTGAGCTGGCGGGTTCGAATCCAGCCCAGGCCCACCAAACAACAATGACGGCTGCAACCAAAAAATGACCGGGCATTGTGGCGGGCGCCTGTAGTCCCAGCTACTTGGGAGGTGGTGGCAAGAGACTCACTTGAGCCCAGGAGTTGGAGGTTGCTGTGAGCTGTGATACCACGGCACTCTATCCAGGGTGACAGCTTGAGGCTCTGTCTCAAAAAAAAAAAAAAAAAAAAAAAAACTAACTACATTGCCCAGGATGGTCTTGAACACCTGGCCTCAAGGGATCCTCCAGCTTAGATCTCCCAAAATTCCAAGATTATAAACCCAAGTGTGAACTGCTGCACTGAACCTTTATTTTGGCCTTTAACATAATATTTAATGCATAATAAGTACTCCTTTGGATTTTAAACTAATTATGGTTCTTTACAATCTTCAATAATGATTGCTCTAGAAGCTGTTACATAGAAAGCTTTAGAAACTGCATGTAATTTATCCTCATCCTGCCCCCTCAAAAAATGAGTTTTACTATGATAATTGATACCATTTTAGTTGGAAGAGCACAGAGCAGCTCTCCTACACCCAAGAACAATTTTGAAGAACTATCTACAGTGGACAATAAGAAGTCATGCCTGAAAGGTTTGCCTAGAATACAGCTGCTCTTAGAGCCTTGGATGTAGTAGTTGTAGTGACAGCAGCCTCTATGGTTGTCAAGCCTCTATGGAATAATATACATTTATGAGACATAAAACATCTGTTTCTAAGACCTGGGTTATATCTTCTGCCCTGTCATTCAGTATTTCTGGCAATGACATCTCTCAGGGCCCACAGTTAGTATTTAACCAGGATTAATCAACCACTCTACTTACTATGTACCTAGAATGTTCAAGGCCTCACACTTACTGACTTCCCTGAATGTTGGACTAACTCCAATTATCCTAGATAACATGCTTCTTACAGCAGAGTTTGTCACTTAGCAGAAAGAAAACAAACCCTACGGTTAGCTAAGTTGCTTAAAAGTGAAGTCACAGTGTAATTATCATTCTTTTATGGTATGTTTATGTTCCCGGATTCTAACTCATGTTCTTTGTGATTTCTCGGAAGATTTCAGGGACATTTCAGCATCTCAAATGCCCCTTAGGCAATCCACTTCATAAGGGGGTCCAAAAAATTGCATATTTCTATATGTGTGTCACTCATCTTGGTTCATACTTACCTGTTTTGAAATTTTCTTAAGAATACCTTTTTACATGTTTTTCTTATGCACCCAGGTAGTTAAATTTTACAGTCAGTATGACTAAAAAAACACACTGAGTGGGTACATTAATTTTTCTTTAAATGAAAATAAAATTATTCCCCAGACTCATACATATCTCATTATAGTAGTGCTATTTGTATTAAATTGATTTTTGTATTTGTTAGACATAAATGTGTTTTGAAGAAAGACAATTATTGTAATGTAGTGAAAACCCAAACCACATACACAATATAAATCTTACTTATCCTATAAAGTTTCAGAAGCTTATTTTTTCAAAGTAAGAGTGTGTGAAATGTTGCATTTACACACATACTTTATCATAGAACCTATCTTACTGTATAATAGTAATAATAATATCTTGAATTTTTATAACTTCCTTCTATTAAATTGTTTAAATACTTTCAGAATGATTATGTTATATTACCCTACTTAGGGAACAGTTATAGATTGCTTTCAACCAAGTATATCTGGGAATAAGAAATCAGAGAATGGAGAAGTTTTATATTATTCCTTCATTCTAAGAAAATTGACCGGGCTTATGCCTTTTTATATTCAAGAGAATTAACCTTATCCCCCAAAATAGCTACTTTCTAGTAAATAATAAACGCGTTTAAAGCTTACATATTACTTTTTAGTTCTTTTTGAATTTATTTATTTCACTTAAGCCTCCCAATAGGCCTACGATGGTCTTAAGAGTGTTTTCACAGAAGCAGCAACTGATTCTCAGTTTATCCTGTGGAATGTGACCTTTCCTCAGTTTTGAGTTGTATAGGAGTCTTGAATTTCTTTTAGATTATACTAAAATCTACATGTCCACCACATGTCCATATGGAGTTGCACAGCACGTAATAGAAGTAGGTAGAATGTATGTTAGATTTTTTAATCTTTTCATCACCTTCTTTAAAACTACAAAGAACTACAAAGTTCTTTGTTATATCCTACAAGTAAATCTGTCTTGTGAAGCAATATAATATCTCATCACAAAGATGTTTTATCTGTACATCTATGCTCTTTTAACTTTTGGAGGGGGTGCTGCAGGACATAGGGTCTTGCTTTGTTACCCAGGCTGGAATGCAGTAGTGCAGTCATAGCTGACTGCAACTTTGAACTCCTAGCTCAGCCTTCCAAGTACCTGGGACTGAATTAGCCGCCACATTCAGCTATTTTTATCTTTTGTGAAAATGGGGTCTTGTTATGTTGCCCAGGCTGGTCTTGAACTTCTGGCCTTAAGTGATCTTCCCGTTTTGGCCACCCAAAGTGCTGGGATTACAGGTGTGAGGAATCATGCCCAGCCTTAGTTTTGTTTTGTTTCATTTTAAAAATGAAATATGTATTTTCCCATCGCATTTTAAAAGTTTGAAATGGTGGCTCGGCGCCTGTGGCTCAACGGGCTAAGGCGCCAGCCACGTACTCCTGAGCTGGCGGGTTTGAATCCAGCCCGAGCCCGCCAAACAACAATGATGGCTGCAACCAAAAAATGGCCGGGCGTTGTGGCGGGCGCCTGTAGTCCTAGCTACTTGGCAGGCGGAGGCAGGAGACTCGCTTGAGCCCGGGAATTGGAGGTTGCTGTGAGCTGTGATGCCACGGCACTCTCTCCAGGGTGACAGCTTGAGGCTCTGTCTCAAAAAAAAAAAAAAAGTTTGAAATGGTAACCACATTTCCCTAACTTTTTTTTTTTTTTTCTTGGAGACAGTGTCCAAAATAGACAGTGTCTATTTCGCCCTCTGGTAGAGTGCTGTGACATCATAGCTCATAGCAACCTTAAACTCTTGGGCTTAAGCAATTCTCTTACCTCAGCCTCCCAAGTAGCTGGGACTATAGGACCTGCCACAACGCCCAGCTATTCCCTAACGTCTTTAAATCGGGAAGGAACAAGTAAATGACCTCTTCTTGCTATTATTTCTAGCCCTGTGTTTTTTATGAGTCTTTTTAGAATAGTAACAGCTCATAACAAATCAAATAATTGTAGGACATAAGGACACACACATAAAAAAACTGTAAAGATATAAAATAAGTCTCTGGAAATGTGTGGTGGCCAGGAGAAAAGATTAACAGTAATATGAAGGCCCGGCATGATGGCTCATGCCTGTAATCCAGGCACTCTGGAAGACCAAAGCAGGTACATCACTTAATCTTGGGAATTAGAGACCAAACTGAGCAAGAGCAAGACCCCGTCTCTACTAAAAACTAGAGAAACGAGACAGGCATTATGGCAGCCACCTGTAGTCCCAGTTACTGGGGAGCCTGAGACAAGAAAGAGGATCACTTGAACCCAAGAATTTAAGGTTGCTGTGAGCCATGATGCCGTGACACTATACCCACGGTGACAGAGCAAGACTCCTGTCTCAAAAAAAAAAAAAAACCAATAATATGAGATAGTTATAGTTATGATTCGGTTAGGTACCATATTGGCAATATTTTGTTCAAAACTAATATTGATCCCGTATCGAGAAGAAGGCTGGGGTGCAACATGGGACAGCTATCGGCCCTGGAGTGGGGAAGTGAGTCACACTCTGGAAACCAGTGCTCAAGTGGAAGATAGAGTTGGAAGTTGAAGCTAAAAATCCACAGAATGTGCATCAAAAGCTGTCAGATAACACTGAAATATAACAGAAAAGTCCAGAAACTAGATAGCAACTAGATGACTGCTGTTACAAACGGGAAGCCATGCACATGGTTAAAGCGCCAGGCATGAAGAGCATGGCGCTCTTGAGTGGCAGAGAGCACAGCAGGGCCGAGTAGTCAGAAGTCTGAGGTGTATATAATTCAGTAATGAGAGGAGCAGCAGGGTCTGAGCAGACCAATCAGAACAGAGCCAGGGGACCCATGCTCAGCGCTAAGTCAAACAGCAGTACATTTCAGCTCAAGGACCTCCTTCAAAGTGTTAGACCACCTGTCTCCACCTGGATCACTGTTGAGAGTGACCCTAAGATCATATAGCCAGGCTCTGGATGTTGAGTTGCATCCCCAAGGTGTGAAAGCACAGGCGTGTTTCATTTGCTATCAGTCATGTAAAAGCTTGAACTTTCTCACTTAAGCTTTCAGTCAGAGGATAGCTCCAAAAATGTTTGTCATCTTAAATGCAGTAGAATAAGCAGATAAACTTTATTCTGCTGTGCTCTAGCCAGCACTTCTTTCTTTCAACACTAGGCGATAATCTTAGGAAAACAATCACAATAATAAAAGAATTCTTTAGTGGTAAGAGAGATGAATGAAATGGGGGTGTTTCAGAGAGGATAAGACTTAGAAAGAGATAAGAATTCAAAGTGGGCTGGCTCGGCGCCTATGGCTCAGCAGGCTGAGGCGCCAGCCACGTACACCTGAGCTGGCAGGTTCGAATCCAGCCCTGGCCCGCCAAACAACAATGACGGCTGCAACCAAAAAATGGCCAGGCGTTGTGGCAGGCATCTGTAGTCCCAGCTACTTGGGAGGCAGAGGCAGGAGACTCACTTGAGCCAGGAATTGGAGGTTGCTGTGAGCTGTGATGCCACGGACTCTATCCAGGGTGACAGCTTGAGGCTCTGTCTCAAAAAAAGAATTAAATAAAAAATAAAAAGGCTCTGTGCCTGTGGCTCAATGGGCTAAGACACCAGCCACATACACCTGAGCTGGCGGGTTCGAATCCAGCTCGGGCCCACCAAACAACGATAGCTGCAACCAAAAAATAGCCAGGCATTGTGGCGGGCGCCTGTAGTCCCAGCTACTTGGGAGGCAGAGGCAGGAGACTCGCTTGAGCCCAGGAATTGGAGGTTGCTATGAGCTGTGATGCCACGGCACTCTACCCAGGGAGACAGCTTTGAGGCTCTATCTCAAAAAAAATAAAAATAAAAAATAAAAGATTCAAATACTGATACATGCTGCAACGTGAATGAACTTGGAAGCATTACACTCAAAATGAAAGAAGCTGCTTGCAAAAGACCACATAGTATGTGATTCTATTGGAGTCACATGTGTAGAAGTGGGAAATCCACGGAGATAGGAAGTAGATTACTGGTGGTTTAGGCTGTGGGTCAGGGACGTGGTAGTTGGAATAGTTCAAGCAACCAAGGGTTCTTCCTTTTTGAGGTGATGAAAATACTTTAGAATTGACTGTGGTAATGGTTACACATTGTGAATATTCTAAAAACCATTGAATTATATATTTTAAATGAATGAACTTTGTGTTATGTGAATTATATCTCAATAAAGATGTTTAAAACAATAATATTGACAAAATGTTAATTGCTGAAGTTGGCATTGAAACCTGGTGCTATATGCTGCGTACTATGTATTATCTTTGAAAAAAAAAATTTTTTTTTTTTTTTTTTTTGAGACAGAGCCTCAAGCTGTCACCCTGGATAGAGTGCCGTGGCATCACAGCTCACAGCAACCTCACAATTCTGGGCTAAAGCGAGTCTCCTGCCTCCACCTCCCAAGTAGCTGGGACCACAGGTGCCCGCCACAACGCCCGGCCATTTTTTGGTTGCAGCTGTCATTGTTGTTTGGCAGACCCGGGCTGGATTCGAACCCGCCAGCTCAGGTGTACGTGGCTGGCGCCTTAGCCCGTTGAGCCACAGGCGCCAAGCCTATCTTTGAAAATTTCATAATAAAATGCTTTATAAAAATACTCTTTTTAATGAAATTTAAATACGCAAAATGTGTATGAATATACTTGGTTAAAAAAGGATTGGTTTTCACCTTACGTTACCTCAAGCAAGAGAGACACACAGAATTACTGACTTGTTAGTCATGGCGCATTGTTATTCCTATATAAAAGCAGTTCCATTTAACCTCCAGTGGAGCACATAGTTCGCATTATACTTGTCAGAGCTATTTTCATCAAGAAATGCTATCTATGTGTCCCCTTGCCAACATCTTTGCAGAGTTTACAACTTTCAGCAATTTATTGGCATCAACTATCCGATACTGTTAAGCAGCTGCTCTGCAGTTGAGCTGTTTTAATATGCCACCACTCCATGCAAATACTTCATATTAAATAGTTGAGATACATGCTTTTGGATTCAGGAGTGCAATTTATCTCTCTCATGGAGATTGTGTAATAGCAAGCATCATCATCACCATCATCTGAAAATGTCATAATTATGTCCTTTTTAAAAGTAATTATTGTACTGCAATATGGCTCTTGTTTTTTTTGTTTTAGTTTTATCCTAAGTTTCAATTGTACAATCAGGCATAATTCTTCATTTGTTAATTTTAAAGAATGTTTCATTCTCATAGTTATAATAATTTTCTTATGTTCTTGATATACTAGAAATGTAATCCAGACTGTTATCTTTTTGAAAATTATCATGAAAGCATATCATCAGAAGTAATGAATGTTCTTATAAATCAGACTGTGGTTACAGAATAGTATTTAAAGGTTTCAAAGAAGTGGTAAAAGGAAAAGAGGGTTGGAGCACGGCACTTTTGCAGTATTTGAATTTTATAATGAACAAGGAATGTTTCTATAATTTTAAAACCAGAATTTTTTTTTTTTTTTTTTTTTGGAGATTTTAGAGTCTCATAATGTCACCCTCAGTTGAGTGATGTACAGTCATAGCTCACAGCAACCTCAAACTCTTGGGCTCCAGAAATTCTCTTGCCTCCGCCTCCCAAGTAGCTGGGACTACAGGTGCCTGCCACAACACCCAGCTATTTTTTGTTGCAGTTGTCATCGTTGTTTAGAACCCGCCAACCTTGGTGGATGTGGCTGGCATCATAATCACTGTGCTACGGGCGATGAGCCTAAAACAAGAATTTTTAAAACTATTTTTGGAATTGACTTTCCTTAGAATGTAATTAAGAATGGAACACCTGGCTCCGGCGCCTGTGGGTCAATGGGCTAAGGCGCCAGCCACATACACCTGAGCTGGCAGGTTCGAATCCAGCCTGGGCCTGCCAAACAACAATGACGGCTGCAATCAAAAAATGGCTGGGCGTTGTGGCGGGCGCCTGTGGTCCCAGCTGCTTGGGAGGTGGAGGCAGGAGACTCGCTTGAGCCCAGGAATTGGAGGTTGCTGTGAGCTGTGATGCCAAGGCACTCTATCCAGGGTGACAGCTTGAGACTCTGTCTCAAAAAAAAAAAAGAATGGAACACCTGCCAGGAATAGGCTAGAACTGCCATAGTGAAGGGACTCCAGATTAGGACACTCCACATTTTGTCATTGTGGTAAAAGAGCTTACCTTTTGCCAGAGGAACTTAGAATGAAGCCTGCTAGACAGATTATCCTGTTCACATGTACAGATACTGAATTGCACTGTGTCTTTCAGATAGATAGCCCATAGCAGCAAAGAGAAAACATACAAACTGGTCCTTCACGAATAAATTGGGATATACAACCAAAAACTGTCAGATACTAGAAGAAAATTAATAGCACAAAAGGGAAAAATCTGGCTCGGTGCCTGTGGCTTAAGTAGCAAAGGCGCCAGCCACATACACCTGAGCTGGCAGGTTCGAATCCAGTCCGGGCCCGCCAAACAACAATGACAACTGCAACCAAAAAATAGCCAGGCATTGTGGTGGGCTCCTGTAGCCCCAGCTACTTGGGAGGCAGAGGCAGGAGACTCGCTTAAGCCCAGGAGTTGAAGGTTGCTGTGAGCTGTGATGTTACAGCACTCTACCTAGGGGGACAGCTTGAGGCTCTGTCTCAAAAAAATAAAAAAATAAAAGGGAAATTGACCTTACAGAGAAATTGACCTCCTTCACAAGGGGTTGTGGGGGAGATGTCGAAAATTCTGGAGCAGAAAAGAACTTATAACGTGTAATTAATTTCTTTATTTTCTAAGTTAATTATCAATTTGCTTTTTTCTTTTTAAGTCATAACTGTGTACATTGATGCATTTATGGCGTTCAGTGTACTGATTTGATGTACAATGTGAAGTGCTTACGTCAAACTGATTAATACATCCATCACCTTGCTTACTTATTTGTTGTAGTAAGACAATTATACTCATTTCTTAATAATTTTGAAATTTACCATTGCATTATGCAGGGAGGAGGGACCCCACCTAATGTAATTAATTTCTTAACAAAGACTTGAGAAAGGGGAGAAAGGGCCAAGCACAATGGCTCCCACCTATAATCCTAGTACTCTGAGAGGCTGAGGCTAGTGGATTTCTTAAGCTCAGGAGTTCGAGACCAGCCTGAACAAGAGAAAGACTCCATTTCTACTAAAAACAGAAAAACTAGCCAGGCGTGGTGGTGGATGCGTGTAGTCCCAGCTACTTGGGAGGCTGACGCCCAAGAGTTTGAGGTTGCTCTGAGCTGTGATCCCATGGCACTCTACCCAGGGTGACAGAGTGAGACTCTGTTTCAAAACAAAGAAAAAAGACTTGAGAAGGTAGTATTTCAATAAAATAAGAATCACAGAGTTTGTGATATTTGCAAAAATTGTTAAAATTGCTAAAATCAATTGTGAAGCTATTATAAGTAAAAATGCCAATAGAGGGATATAGGAAAAGTCAGGGAGCCCTCCTAAAACTTAGACAAATAAACAAGGAAAAACTAAACAGTATAATTTGAGAGAGAAATAAAATACAAAGAAATAAGGAAGAATCAGGTTGGCATCACGGTTCTCAGAAGTTTGATTTTAGAACACGGAGAAGTATTATTATGGCTCAACGGGCTAAGGCGCCAGCCACGTACACCTGAGCTGGCGAGTTCAAATCCAGCCCAGGCCCGCCAAACAACAATGACGGCTGCAACCAAAAAATGTCCGTGCGTTGTGGCAGGCGCCTGTAGTCCCAGCTACTTGAGAGGCGGAGGCAAGAGACTCGCTTGAGTCCAGGAATTGGAGGTTGCTGTGAGCTGTGATGCCACAGCACTCTATCCAGGGTGACAGCTTGAGGCTCTGTCTCAAAAAAAATAAATAAATAAATAAGAGAAGTAATATTATCAAAGCACAATACTTGCTTTCACAGTCTCCACTCATAAAATTAATAAATTGTGCATCATCAACTAATAAAGGAAAGAGACAAAAAGGATGCATGAAATAATGGAATTTCCCAAGATGTGAAATAAAAAGAAATTTTTGAATAATAGCTTTGCATCAGTTTTAAAAATGGTCACTACAAAGTTGGTCTCAGCAGGCAGCTTGATTAAGATGCTAGATAACCTTAGGTAACAAAAAAAAAGACATATATTGTTTCTGTCAATGAGGAAAGAAAAAGGTAGAAACAAACTCTAAAAAGGAAAGACAGAATCGCTGTAAGAAAGTTGAGGTCCAAGCCAGATGTGGTGGGTCACATCTGTAATCCTAGCACTCTGGGAGGCTGAGGCAGGAGGATCACTTGAGCTCAGGAGTTTGAGACCATCCTAAGCAAAAGCAAGACCACATCTCTACCAAAAATAGAAAATTACCCGGGTGTTGTGGCTTGAGCTGTATTCCCAGCTACTCAAGAGGCTGAGGCAGGAGGATCACTTAAAGTTTGATGTTTGTTGCTGTGAGTCAGGCTGACACCACAGCACTGTAGCCTGGACAACAGAGTGAAATTCTGTATAAAAAAGAAAAGGTGAGGGCGTACCTATGGCTAGTGGGCAGGGCGCTGGCCCCATATACCAAGGGTGCCGGGTCCGAACCCGGCCCTTGCCAGACTGCAAACAAAAAACAGCCAGGCGTTGTGGCAGGCACCTGTAGCCCTGCTACTCGGGAGGCTGAGGCAAGAGAATTGCCTAAGCCCAGGAGTTGGAGGTTGCTGTGAGCTGTGACGCCATGGCACTCTACCAAGGGCAACAAAATGAGACTCTGTCTCTAAAAAAGAAAAAAGGAAAGATGAGATCCAAATAGAAAACTAAGGAAATGCCATAATTTTTTTTTTTTTTTTGAGCCAAAGCCTCAAGCTATTGCCCTGGGTAGAATGCTGTAGCATCACAGCTCACAGCAACCTCCAACTCCTCAGCTCAAGCGATTCTCCTGCCTCCACCTCCCAAGTAGCTGGGGCTACAGGTGCCTGCCACAACGCCTGGCTATTTTTTGGTTGCAGCCATCATTGTTGTTTGGCGGGCCTAGGCTGGATTCGAACCCACCAGCTCAGGTGTATGTAGCTGGCGCCTTAGCTGCTTGAGCCACAGGCACTGAGCCGAAATGCCATAATTTTGTACAATCCATGCAGTGTAAGAAAAAAGAATCCAGTTGAACTTGATACATGGAACATTCTTTGATCATACATTTCTGTATCTGTTCACACTCCCTGCTCTACAATCAGCATTACTTATAAATCATTAGACAGTACTACAAAGAAGTCTATGGTCCAATCAAAAAAAGACAGTTTTTGAAGAGGAAAACAGATTCAAAAGGTAGGGAACTGAAATGCCAAATGCAGGCTGGGCTTGGTGGCTCACCTCTGTACTCCTAGCACTCTGGGAGGCCACGGCAGGTGGATTGCCCTAGCTCAGGAGTTTGAGACCAGCCTGAGCAAGAGCAAAAGTCTGTTTCTAAAAAAAAAAAAAATTAGACAGGTGTTGTGGCAGGTGCCTATAGTCCCAGCTACTTAGGAGGCTGAGGCAAGAGGATTGTTTGAGTCCAAGAGTTTAAGGTTGCTGTGAGCTATGACACCGTAGCACTCCACTGCTCTACTGAGGGTGATGAAATGAGACTCTGCCGCAAAGAAAAAGATATGCCGAACTCATATCCAGACAGTAAGAGCAGAATCTCAAATAGGAGATGGAGCCAGCAACCAGGAGCCAGACACAGGGTAAGGAACAACCAGAAGACTCCAAAATGATTTCATCTTACCAAAAGGTTCCACTTTGTAATGTCAAATATGTTTTCTACTTCTTTCATGTTTTTGTTTCTAATTCTTTCACATTATTTTAGTTTTATTGTTTGCTTTGTCAGTTTGTGAATTGGGATCTGATGAATCATTTCATTATAATAGTAATATAAGTTAGGACAGTTCAATTTATGTCAAAAGGATGGATGAAAGATATACTTTCATGGCCAGGAAGACTCAATATTATAAAGAAGTCATTTCTTCCTTTTTTTTTTAAATTTAGCATAATCCCATCCTTATCTCCAGGAATAGCCAAAAGAATACCTCAGTCATGAAGTGCTAACGGTGTGACATGGGTTCACAAATACACAGACCATTGGAACAGAGTTTGAATTACAGAAGTAAATCATATACTTGTGGAAGTTTAGTACATGATAAAGATGCCATCAGTGGGGAAGAACATGGTCTCTTCTATACATGCTATTGTTACAGGATAGTCATCTTGGGGCACCTTTCACCATAAGCCAGGTTAACTTCAAACAAATCAAATATCTAAATGTTTGATAAAGAAAAGAAAAGTAACTTAAGGAAAATCTAGGATGCAAACATGGAGAAAGCCATAAAAGAAAAGGTTGTCCATGCACAGTGCAAGCACCTGTAGCCCCAGCTACTTGTGAGGCTGAGGAAGGAGATTGCTTGAGCCCAGGAGTCCAAGGCTGTAGTGTGCTATGACTACAGAAAATTGATGAAGTCAGCTACTTTACAGTCAAGTTCTACATAGCAAAAGAAAAAAATGGTGTAAACAAAGTCAAATAAAAATGAACTGGAAAGGCTTGGCGCCTGTGGCTCAGCGGGCTAAGGCGCCAACCACGTACACCTGAGCTGGCGGGTTCAAATCCAGCCTGGACCCACCAAACAACAATGATGGCTGCAACCAAGAAATGGCCGGGCATTGTGGCAGGCGCCTGCAGTCCCAGCTACTTGGGAGGTGGAGGCAGGAGACTCGCTTGAGCCCAGGAACTGGAGGTTGCTGTGAGCTGTGATGCCACAGCACTCTATCCAGGGTGACAGCTTGAAGCTCTGTCTCAAAAAAAAATGAACTGGAAAAAAATTGTCATTCTTTTTTTTTTTTTTTGAGACAGAGCCTCAAGCTGTCACCCTGGGTAGAGTGCTGTGGCATCACAGCTCCTAGCAACCTCCAGTTCCTGGGCTCAAGCGAGTCTCCTGCCTCCGCCTCCCAAGTAGCTGGGACTGCAGGCGCCCGCCACAACACCCAGCCATTTTTTGGTTGCAGCTGTCGTTGTTTGGCGGGCCCGGGCTGGATTTGAACCCGCCAGCTCAGGTGTACGTGGCTGGCACCTTAGCCCATTGAGCTACAGGCGCCAAACCAAAATTGTCATTCTTGTTAAAGACAAAGAGCTAATTTCCGTAACACATAAAGAGCTCCTTGAACATGTAAGAAAATGACCACTCACCCAATGAGAAAATGAGCCAAAGGTAGTAATAGAAAAGGAAACATCTGAAAAACTGTTCAACCTCACGGTAGAAGAAATACAAAATAAACATACCCAAACATTTATCAGACGGGCAAAAATCCAAAAAGGTAATGCAAGCATACATTTTATTGGTTAGGAAACTGAAGCTCATGAACCAGAGTAGGCTACCTAAGTTTACACAGTTAATAGTAGTGTCAAAAATAGATGTGTCTTAGGTGGCGCCTGTGGCTCAGTGAGTAGGGCGCCGGCCCCATATACCAAGGGTGGCAGGTTCAAACCCAGCCCCAGCCAAACTGCAAAACAAAAAAAAATAGCTAGGCGTTATGGCAGGCGCATGTAGTTCCAGCTACTCAGGAGGCTGATGCAAGAGAATCACCTAAGCCCAGGAGTTGGAGGTTGCTGTGAACTGTGTGACACCACGGCACACTATTGAGGCAAATAAAGTGAGACCGACCCTGTCTCTATTAAAAAAAAAAAAAAATAGATGTGTCTTTGACTTCTAGCCTAATTCAAAAGTATTTCCACTGCATGTGCTTGACCCTCTGTGTGCCTAGTGTATGATGGTATTATGGATACTACTTGATGGGGGTTGATTGGTTTGTTCTGAAGCAGGGTCTTGCTCTGTTGCCCAGGGTAGAGTGCAGCAGTGGCATCATCACAGCTCATGCAACCTCACACCCTGGGCCGAAGCGATCCTCCTGCCATAGCCTCTTAAGTAGCTGGGAATGTAGCTATTTGATGTTAAAATGAAATTTTCTTTGTTCAAATTTACCATTGATATAAAAGGGATCATCATGCTATGTATGCACCAAACATAATAAAACTGGGGGGGAAAGTGTTCTAAATGTTATTGTGGTATCTACTCTAGCTGTATTATATTAAAAGGAGTTTTAGACTCTGCGCCTGTGACTCAACAGGCTAAGGCGCCAGCAACATACACCTGAGCTGGCAGGTTAGAATCCAGCCCAGACCCGCCAAACAACAATGGCTGCAACCAAAAAATGGCCAGGTGTTGTGGCAGGTGCCTGTAGTCCCAGCTACTTGGGAGGTGGAGGCAGGAAACTCGCTTGAGCCCAGGAACTGGAGGTTGCTGTGAGCTGTGATGCCCTATCCAGGGTGACAGCTTGAGGCTCTGTCTCCAAAAAAAAAAAAGAGTTTTACAGAATTTTGTTGAATTTAAAGTATTCTTTACATGGATTTTAGAAACCATACTACCATTGTTTACGCCTTCAGGAGAACAAAAGTAATACTGTGACAACACCCCAAATTGCAGTGATCTTAATCTGTAAAAGGAGAAGGTGTGAATGTCCCCCAATCAGCTTCAGGGATGACCATTTTCCTACAACTGCTCCTATACTACAACAGAGGGAGGACAAAGAGAAACAAAACCATGGCCTGCTCTGGCACAAAGCACTCTGCCTACCATGCTCTCATTGTGTCCTCTTCTCCTTCCTCCTTTCTGTCCCTCCTCCCATCTCCCCAGGAAGTGTGACAGAGTAAACTCCCCTTCCCTTCTTCATCCGGACAATAGTGTCAGGTTGTGTTGGAGGCAGTTTTCTCCTATTACTTTATCTTCATGCCAAGACAACAAAAGTTACAGGTAGTAAAAATGTTTTTTCAGATAGTAAGCTGATCTTTTGATAAACTGGGAGACCATCATCATCTCCCCCTTCTACTTAATAAAGAGAACAGGAGCTGAAATCTACCAAAACACCAGACAGGTTGAACATGGAATGGATGGTTATAGGCTTCACTCTAGGGCAGTATGTAAATGAAATAACATAATCTTAAAAGCAAAAGGAGCCCCTAAAAGGCCCAAATAATAGTATATCAGATAGGCATCATCTGAAGGTGTATACACCTTAATGCAGAATGGCCAAGCCAGCCCCAGTACTACAGGGAAGAGAAGAGATTGTGGCACCATTTCTTCTAGTTTCTCTCCTGGCCTTAAATCTATCAAGCTAATGTGGCTTAAACTCAATATCTCTTTTTTTTTTTATTTTTTTTTATTAAATCACAGCTGCATACTTTAGTGCAATCAAGGGGTACAATGTTCTGGTTTCATATACTATATGAAATGTTTTCATCAGACTGTTTAACATAGACTTTATGGCATTTTCTTTTTTTTTTTTTTCCAGTGGTAAGACAGAATTTATTTACAGAAA
>CAUYRH010072565.1:0-10941 GCA_963574655.1 Perodicticus potto
GCAGAGGCAATGTCTGGGGTGACGGCCACAGGAGACTCCTTCTACCTGGACAGCAGGTGCAACTGTACTCACGGTTGCTTTTCAAAAGAATGTACCTCTGTCTTAGTTCATGGTGAAAGGTGTGGGTCCAGTTTCAGTCTTCTGCAGGTCTCCAGCCAGTTCACCCAGCACCATTTGTTAAATAGGGAATCTTTTCCCCACTCAATGTTTTTAATTGGCTTGTCAAAGATCAAATAGTGGTAAGTATCTGGGTTCATCTCTTGGTTCTCTATTCTGTTCCAAACGTCTACCTCTCTGTTTTTGTGCCAGTACTATGCTGTTTTGATCACTATCGATTTATAGTACAGTCTCAGGTCTGGTAGCGTGATTCCTCCTGCTTTGTTTTTATTTTTAAGTAATGTCTTGGCTATTTGAGGCTTTTTCTGATTCCATATAAAATGAAGTATTATTTTTTTGAGATCTTTAAAATATGACAATGGAGTTTTAATAGGAATTGCATTAAATTATATATTGCTTTGGGTAGTATAGACATTTTAACAAGGTTGATTCCTCCTAGCCATGAGCATGGTATCTTTTTCCATTTGTTGACATATTCAGCTATTTTTTTCTTAGAGGTTCATAGTTCTCTTTATAGAGATCTTTCAAGTTCTCTGTTAGGTAAACTCCCAAATATTTCATCTTCTTTGGCACTACTGTGAAAGGGATAGAGTCCTTGACTGGTTTTTCAGCTTGGCTATTGTTGGTATATATAAAGGCTACAGACTTATGGGTGTTGATTTTGTAGCCTGAGACACTGCTGTATTCCTTGATCACTTCTAAAAGTTTTGTAGTAGAATCCCTGGTGTTTTCCAGAATCATATCATCTGTGAAGAGTGAAAGTTTGATCTCTTCTGACCCTATGTGGAGACCCTTGATCACCTTTTCTTCCCTAATTGCAATGGCTAAAACTTCCATTACAATGTTAAAGAGCAATACAGACAATGGGCATCCTTGCCTGGTTCCTGATCTAAGTGGAAATGATTTCAATTTAACTCCATTCGATATGATATTGGCTGTGAGTTTGCTATAGACGGCCTCTATCAGTTTAAGAAATGTCCCTTCTATACCAATTTTCTTAAGTGTTCTGATCATGAAGGGATGCTGGATATTAACAAAATCTTTTTCTGCATCAATTGAGAGTATCATATGGTCTTTCTTTTTTAATTTGTTTATGTGCTGAATTACGTTTATAGATTTACATATATTGAACCAGCCTTGAGACCCTGGGATAAAGCCCACTTGGTCATGGTGTATAATTTGTTTGATGTGTTGTTGGATTCTGTTTGTTAGGATCTTATTGAATTAAATATTTAAACTTAAGACATGAAACTATAAAAATACTAGAAGAAAGTGCAGGGAAAACTCTTGAAGGAATCGGCCTGGGTGAATATGTTATGAGGAGGACTCCCCAGGCAATTGAAGCAGTATCAAAAATACAATACTGGGACCTGATCAAACTAAAAAGCTTCTGCACAGCCAAGAACACAGTAAGTATAGCAAGCAGGCAGGCCTCAGAATGGGAGAAAATATTTGCAGGTTATGCCTCCGACAAAGGTTTAATAACCATAATACAGAGAGAACTCAAATGTATTAGCAAGAAAAGAACAAGTGATCCCATCTCAGGGTGGGCAAAAGACTTGAAGAGAAACTTCTCCAAAGAAGACAGGCGCATGGCCTACAGACACATGAAAAAATGCTCATCATCCTTAATCATCAGAGAAATGAAAATCAAAACTACTTTGAGATATCATCTAACTCCAGTAAGATTAGCCCACATAACAAAATCCCAAAACCAGAGATGCTGGCATGGATGTGGAGAAAAGGGAACACTTCTACATTGCTGGTGGGAATGCACACTAATACGTTCCTTTTGGAAGGATGTTTGGAGAATACTTAGAGATCTAAAAATAGAACTGTCATTTGATCCTATAATTCCTTTACTAGGTATATACCCTGAAGACCAAAAACCACATTATAACAAAGACATCTGTACCAGAATGTTTATTGCAGCCCAATTCATAATTGCTAAGTCATGGAAGAAGCCCAAGTGCCCATCGACCCATGAATGGATTAATAATTGTGGCATATGTACACCATGGAATATTATGCAGCCTTAAAGAAAGATGGAGACTTTGCCTCTTTCATGTTTACATAGATGGAGCTGGAACATATTCTTCTTAGCAAAGTATCTCAAGAATGGAAGAAAAAGTATCCAATGTACTCAGCCTTAATATGAAGCTAATTTATAGCTTTCATATGAAGGCTATAACCCAATTATAGCACAAGAATATGGGGAAACGGGCAAAAGAGGGGAAGGAGGAGGATGGGGGGGAGGGAGGATAATTGGTGGGATCACATCTATGGTGCATCTTAGAAGGGTACAGATGAAACTTACTAAATGCAGAATACAAATGTCTTCATATAATAACTAGGAAAGTGCCATGAAGGTTATGTTAAACAGTTTGATGAAAATGTTTCAGAGTATATATGAAGCCAGCACATTGTACCCCACGATTGCACTAATGTACACACTATGATTTAATTAAAAAATAATAAAAATCCTCATCTTTGCAGCCAATAAAATAAAAATGAACGGTCAAAAAAAAAAAAAGAATATACCTCTGAAAAGGATCTATAGGCTAGCTCATCTGAGGACAGTTTCTTGCATGATGTGTAAATGACACCAACATCAGCTTACAAGTTGTTTCTTAATATTAAATTTATCCACATTTATAAGTGGTTATATATATTTTTTTAATCTGGGGGATTAAATATAACATTACCTCTAAGAGTTTTCAACTCTAAATGTCTAAAAAGTGAGAATGTTAGTAACAGATATTTCCAAGAAGTTGCAAACATATATTTTAGTAAAAGATTCTTTGCTTGAAAAAGAGTATATTAGTAGGACTTGAACAATCAAAGGGATAGCATACATGTATTATTTACATTTCCACATTTCATCTAATATTGTTAAGAGTTAATTTTAGTTAAAGGTGTTACTGCTTTTAGAACAGAAATGGTGACATATGAAAGATAAAGACTGCGAATAATGCTTGAAAATCAAGGCCCCTCCCGAGCATATTTGAGTCAGAGAGTTATCGCCTAATATGTTTAATGTAATAAAATTTGTCAGTTAAACTTTGCTTAAGCTGCTCTCAGGTGATTTTGGTTAAGATTCAGTAATTCCACTTTAATAAGTGGTTTTATTGATATAAAATAATCGCGCTCTTAATCCTAAATGAAACACATACTAAAATTAACACTACTAAATTAGACAAGCATCTATTATATGAAGATGCTAATACTTATGCTAACAAATTGGTGTCTTTTTACCACCTGCAAATCACCTTATTAAAACTAAATGAGAAACGCAATTAAGGGCCTTAATTGACAGTACACTGCCTGGCCTAGTGGGGACATCACCAATAACGTGCAATTACTTAGTCACTTTTTTTTCCTCCAGGCTGTGAAATAGCCTGTATAATAGGACTTTTTAAAAAAGTCTTCATAAATGCCAGACTGGGAGTTATTAAAACTGGGTTGCCACAAAGTAAAAGAAAACGGCAGGATTTTTGCTTACAAAAGCATAAAACACAACAGAGTGGCTGTTACCACCCGAGAGCCTAGGACATTGAATGTTACAGAGGGCTGGCCTTGCTCATCCTCCGGACGGGGTCTCAGCTGACACCAGCGGCCAGCAGCAGTCCCCTGGCTCGCCACTTGCCAGCTTGTCCCTCCCGTCACTGCAGACAGCGCCCCACTTCCGCCTGGGGTTTTCAGCTGAGCCTCCTTCCCGGCCCTGTAGAGTGAATGTTGATAGGCCCAGCACCACCTGTGCCATAGGGTTCCCCTGTCAGGGATTGGTGCTGTGGTGGCCCTGTGCTGTCACCTGGTCCCAAGACAGAGGAGGACAGCGGCTGGGGCAGCTACCAGTGTAATCAGTCTTGCAAAATGACTTTCCTCCCGGGTTTTGTTTTTTTTGTTGTCCTCTCCCCAATCCCTCAGACTTTCAGACCAATCAAACCTAACGGTGTGCACACTGCTCTCTTGCGTACCTGACTTCTGCACAGGACCTCCCGATGACCACCACCCCTCAGCAGCCGCTGACGTTCAGTCAGACACCTGCAGAGGCCAGGACCTCAAACCCCACGTAACCTGGCCTGCTTTCTGTAACTCGCTATGAAAGCCTTTGCCCTTGGTTAATCAGAAAGGTGGGTTTGAGAAGTATCTTCTCTCTCCTGGCTGACCTAGGCCCAATAAAAAACCCTTTCCTCACTGGCAATACTTGATTGATTCAGTAATTGGCTTTCTATGTGGTGGTGACCGGACCTGGGCCAGAGGCTGTTTGGGTTTGGCAACACCAGGAGAGCGGTGTCCGTCCTTGTAAGGGACAGAATCAGGGGCTCTCTCTTGCTGCCCTAATCATGTTGCCTGAGGCACCTGACCCCCGCCATTGCAGCCCTGAATGGAGCTAGCACTGACCTGCTGAGGAAGGAGAGGTGGGGAGCAGGGTGAGCCTGGGTCCTCAGCCGCCCCAGGGAGCTGCCAGCCAGCCATGGACATCCTCGTGTCCAGAGAGTTGTGTGGGATAATGATGGACTCATGGGTGAGGCTCCTGCTGCCTGGGTTAGTATGTCTGACTCACCATAGTACCCACAAGGAATCAACCAGCTGTGTGTGTGTATTCCCATTTTACAGGTGAGGAAATTGAGGTACAGAGTGACAAAGTGATCAGTGCCCATGATTGCTGAATCCTAATAGGGCCTCCTTGCTCATCCAGGGCCAAATCAGATCACGAGATGGCCTGATCTAATTTTGTTGGTTATGGTTGAGTTTGCGGCAAGCCAATTTTAACTTCTCTAATGTATATGATTTCAAAAGTCTTATTATTTAATCAGGAGCAGGAGTGGAACTCGAATTCTGTAGCACACCCATCACCCAGAACCAAGTGAATATATCAGCCCTCAGCTATAGCTACGCCAGCTTTTTCCTTTCAATTTGAAAGAAAAAAAATAACGAAACTGGTAAAGATCGAGGTGAAGTTTCATTTACATGCCTCCCCTATTTCATTCCCAATCCTTCTTCCCTAGAGGTGCCATCAATATGAATTCAGTAATTTTTCATTATTATAACATGAAGACAATCTTTAAAAATATATTTCAGATCTTCAGATAAATGATGCCATTATACACTGAAAAATGTACTGTATGCAATGTTTACTCTTCTGCCTCTGGCTTCTCGGGGGCTTTGGCTCAGCCTCTCCCACAGGAAGGTGGTGATGTTTCTCTCTGACTTCTGACTCGCTCCCCTGAGGCAGGGAGTGAATACTCAGTGGGTCTGTGTAATAAGTAGGTGCTCCCAAACCGTACTATTCTAGTCCCTTCCATATTCCTCTCTCCCTCTTTTCTACCTTTCCTCCCCCCTCGGCTGTCTCTTCCTAGTCCCACTATGGGATTACCAGTCTCCAGTGTAGCAGCACCCCCTTCCTGACTCCATGAAAAGCACAGGTCAGAAGTGCCTCGCCTTGTTCCAGCCTCTCTTCCAGACACAGGGAGGGTGAGCCAGAGTCACGTGGCTCCTGGGTCTACCCCTGGGAGAGAGAGTGGGGACTTGACCCCATGGAATCATTCCAGAATGGGCCCTGGGCACTGCACAGGACAACTGGCTGGGATGCTTCCAAAAAATCATTTTCATGAAAAACTAAACAAAAGATAGACCATTCTTTAGAACAGAGTAAAGAGTCAGGATGACCAAATGCAATGGATAAAGTTTCATTGGATTTTGGAATGCCAAAAAATCACAAAGGAGATTTTGTGGCTAATTTTCCTAATTCAGGAAAATCCGAATATGGACTCTACATTATTAAGTTGGTGCTAATTTTCTAACGTTGTTGTAGTCATGTAGAAGAATGTCTATTTTCAGAAGAGAAATCCTTCAAGGGATAAAGTTATCTGCCATAAACATTCAAATGGGTCAGATAAATATATATATGTACACACATACATAACTATACTTAAGAGAGATACAGTAAATGAGACAAAACCCTGAAAATTGGTGATTTTCTGGTGTAAACATAGGTACTAATCTTTCAATTTTCCTATAGATTTGAAAACATTCAAAACAAAATGATGCCACGTGGTTTGTTCCGCAGTTTTACGCTTATACAGAAAGACATTCTATTCTGGTGCCAAAGACAATTTCTATGGAAATAAACTCATTTGTCTTGATCCAGTTAAAAAAAATTACTTGAATTCAGCTAAACACACGTTGGGGAATTTGACCGGTGCTGTTCCTGGCTGGACTAAGTTTTTCTGCTTTTGCAATAAATTGAGTTGGAATTTTTACAGTTTAGTTATAAATTTCCTAATTTTTCAGAGGCACGGAGCACTGAAGATGCGAGGTAACTTCTCTGAAGTGTCTCATAAAAACCCCTGCTGCACCCACAGCAGACAGCCTGACAAATCATCGTATTTTCCACAGCAGACATGCTGATCGGTCACTACTCTTCTCACAAAGGAGGCAAAACTGATTATTCTTTTTTTCCTCAATTCAGAGCTCTGTGCAATACTGACCAATTGTTTCAAGCTCATAATGGGGATGAAACAGATGATTCGCCCATAATGCGAGTTTCAGAAAACCTGTTCGTTCAGAATCTGGAACCAGCACATCTAAGATTGTCGAGGGTTTAGAGAGGCAGCCAGCACAGGGGGTCCAAAGCTAGACTTCCTGGGTTCACTATTTCTTAGCAGTGTGACAGTGGGAAAGTTATTTAACCCCTCAGTCCTCAATTATGAAAAATGGGATAGTAATAGTACTCACCTAATAGAAGTTTTTATGAACGTTAAATTACTTAATATTTGAAAAGCAATTATGACAGGGGCTTGCAATTAGAAAGACCCACATATGTATTATATGTATACAGGTTGACAATTCTGGGTTAGACAGGGGAGTGTATTTGTGAAGATACAAATAAATGAATGAACCCAGACCCTTCGGCTTAAAAAGTACCTTCACACACCAGGGTCCCTTTCAGGGTCAACATAATTTCATTAACATTCTGGAGGGAAGACCAAGGGCCCTCCTCTCATGCAGAGTTCCTGATGCTGCCCAAAGGAAGGCTTACTGGTGCACAATGAGGAAAGTTCAGAAAATGAGAGCAAGTGCTTAGGAACCTTTATAGCAATGAGTATTGCAGCAGTTTTGTGTGTGTGTGTGTGTGTGTGTGTATTTTAAGATTTATTCATTTAATGCCTGGTAAATGTGATGCAAGAAGTCAAACTCTTTCATGGGCTGCGCTGGAGGCATCCCTCAGGACCATCCCCTCTCCCCCTTCAGTAGCCTCCATCCTTCACTACACTTGCAAAGAGCATCTCCCGCCCTTGGCGCATTCCACTGCCTTCCCCATCTCGCCCTGAGCTGTTTCTGTTTGCTCCGTCTGTACCCAAATGCCCTTCCATTCTGTCAAGTTCATTGCAAAACCAATCTCCCCAGAGTAGCGGTCAATGTCCCCTCTGCGTCCAGCGCTCTATGTGTTTTCTGTTACGATGCTCATCAGCTCATGTCCACAGCTGTAGATCCATGGACAGGCGTGAGGAGGGGAAACGGGGAAAGCGATGTTTCATCCCAATACCACCTTGCCCAGAGTTTGTTTTCAACCAATATTTATTTTGTTTAATTACAAATGCCATGCTTGTCACAAGATGATAAAAAACTCTAGAAGAAAGAGTGTTGCCATATTTTTATTAAATTTTATAAAAGCATAAGTTGACAGTGAATTTGATTTAAAGTGGTCTTTCATTAAAGATAGCTTGAAAAGTACTGCCCAGAGGTCCCTCTTGAATCGAGTAGGCATCTAAATACAGCATGTTAATTTTTTGCCTATATGCATTGTCTAGGTTGTAGTGTTGGGATAAAGAATATTAAAAGAAAAAAGTTAAGTACGGCTGAGGGAAAAGAAGTTACATTAAAATTTTAGAAAGACCTGACCTTATGGTGTTAAACCTAATGGACCAAAGACAACAACTCCTTAAAATCACTGGAAACATCTCTTATATCCCTACAACCTCTTAATGATTGTTGCTTTTGTAAGTGAAATAACAAAAGGACATCTTTTTTGTTTTTTTTTTTTTGGCCGGGGCTGGGTTTGAATCCACCACCTCCCATATATGGGGCTGGTGCCCTACTCTTTGAGCCACAGGCGCTGCCCGAAATAACAAAATTTTTAATTATCCTTGATTTCTATGTAATATTTAGCAAAAAATAACTTAAAATAATATTTGTGTGCATGTGTGGAAGAAAGCAGAGAAAGTGGGAACTGAAGGCTTTGTTCACAGCCGTTCAAAGAGAGAAGTCCTCTTCCCTGGCATGAGTGGGAGGAGGCAGATTTAAAGAGGAAAAGAGGTAACAGGAAATAAAAATACCCTTTCAACAATCCTTTGAGAGGTATGTCCATACCTGAAAGAAAGTGTAATAACTCCCCAATTACCAAAACATAAATATAGAATGGGAAGTAGTAAAGTATGCATCAACCCTGCAACTGCCTCTGGGTGGAGACACTTGGCCTATTTAATCACATCACAAGACCTGGGAAGGAAGCACGAAGGCCTGCTATGTGGGGGACTGGGACTGGGGATACCGCTCTCCTTCCACTTAAAGTTAGGACCCTCAAAAAACTATCTCCTGAGTACAAGGCTTAGAAATAACTTTCCCTCTGGCAAAGGAAGCTGAGAAAAAAAAATGTGTCTCTTCTAGCTTGAGCTTAGCAGAGGAAAGTAAAAAGTCTCAGAAATGCTCCAACTATTGATTTGGCTCTGCTGAAGATTTGAGCTCAAACTGAGTTGTACCTTGGAACTCCTAAGCCAGCAATGAACACTGTTTCTAATCACCAACAGCAATTTCTCTTGGGAGACTGGTATAAACAAACAAACAAACAAATCTCTCTTTTTAGAGGAGTATGCCCTCAAAATAGAACATACAAGATTCTCACAGACAATGTCCCAGCCACAACTCAAAATTACAAACACAACAAGAAAGGAGCCATTGTAAAAGCCACAGTCACGAAATCAAAAGTTTATGGATACCTATGAACTTAAGGTTAAAAACTGTCAGTTAGACATTGTAAATAATGTGTTTAAAATGTTTAAAATATAAAAATAATAAAAAATGACCAAAGCATAAGAGTTAGATTTGGAAACTAAGAAAATACCGTGAAGGCTATGTTAACCAGTTAGATGAAAATATTTCAAATTGTATGTAAAACCAGCACACTGTACCCCACGATTGTAGTAATGTATACAGCTATGATTTAATAATAAAAAAGAAAAAAAATTAGAATGAGTTTAATATCAGATTAGATACTATTGAAGAAAAATATGAATATACTTGAATATAAATCAGAAGAGATTATCCAGAAAGCAACTGAGAGGGAAACAGATAGAAAATATGAAAGAGAGGTTATGAGACATAAGAATAAAATGGAACAGAATAAAAAGATCTGTCATTATCTAATCAACATTTACAAAGGAATGAGCCAGAGGTACTGAGGATCTGACGATTTTCCAAAAGAAATATATAAAAATAAATCCACAGATTTAGTAAGTCTAAGACATTCCAAGCATAAAAAAGAAAATAAATTTATTCCTCAACATATCCTCGTGAAATTGCAGAATATTTAAGACAGAAGAAAGATCTTAAAGCACAGAAGAGAGAAGATCAGTTCTCCACCTTCCTAATGCCGCGACCGCCGCGACCCTTTAATACAGTTCCTCATGTTGGGGTGACCCCCAATCATAAAATTATTTTCATTGCTACTTCATAACTGTAATTTTGTTACTGTTACGAATTGCAGTATAAATATCTGATATGCAGGATGTATTTAGGCGACCCCTGTGAAAGGGCCGTTTGACCCCCAAAGGGGTCGCGACCCACAGGTTGAGAACCCCTGGAGAAGATTATCTTCAAAGGAGAGGCAGACCGACAGACCACTTCTTGAAAGAAACAATGAGAAACTGAAGCCATTGAAAAAAATTTTGTTAAGATGCTGAATGAAAATAACTGCCAACCTATGATACTATGCTCAGGAAAAGGGCTTTAAAAAATGAGGGCAAAACAAAGAAAGTTTAAGTCTAATAAGGCTGAGCGTGATGGCTCATGCTTGGAATCCTAGTACCCTGGGAGGCCGAGGCAGATGGATTGCTCTGAGCTCAGGTTTGAGACCAGCACGAGCCAGAGTGAGACCCCATCTCTACTAAAATAAAGCTGGGTGTTCTGGCAAGCACCTGTAGTTCCAGCTACTTGGGAGGCTGAGGCAAGAGAATTGCTTAAGCCTAATGAGTTGGAGTTTTCTGTGAGCTATGACACCATGGTACTCTACAGAGGGCCACAAAGTGAGACGCTGTTTCAATAAAAAAGAAAGAAAGAAAGAAAAAAATAATAAACAAATAAAATAAAAAAACTGAGAGTAAAATCAGCAGATATTCACCCAAGGAAATTCTAAAGGATGCATTTCAAACAGAAGGAAGATCTGATATGCAAGAAGAAATAAAGAAAAACAAAAACAGTGAACATATGGGTACATGTGAATGGACTCTGACTATATAAAAATGTCTGATGAGACTGAGAGCACAAAACTAAAGTAAATGACAATAAGTTATAAATTAGGACGGAGCAGGAGTAAATAAAATTAAAGTAGCCTGTGGATGTGGAGAAAGGGGAACACTTCTACACTGTTGGTGGAAATGCAAACTAATACATTCCTTTCGGAAAGATATTTGGAGAATACTTAGAGATCTAAAAATAGATCTGCCATTCGCTCCTTTAATTCCTTTATTGGGTATATATCCTGAAGACCAAAAATCACATCATAATAAAGATATTTGTACCAGAATGTTTATTGCAGCCCAA
>CAUYRH010072567.1:0-10120 GCA_963574655.1 Perodicticus potto
AATAGTGCAATCAAGGGGTACAATGTGCTGGTTACATATACAATCTTAACTATTTTCATCAAACTGATTAACATAGCCTTCCTGGCAATTTGTTTTATTTTTAAATACAATTTTTCTTTGGAATACTTTTAGGTTTGCATAAAGTTCCAAAAATACTTAAGTATTTTTACTTTATACTTAATAATACTTAATACTTAAATATTAAGTGCCCAAATACTTCCCTAATTTTCTTATCTGAATTATTGTGATACATTTGTCTAAGCTAAGGATCAATATTGCATTAGTATTAACTACATTCCATTTTTTATTTAAATTAGTGTTTCCACTAATGTCCTTTTTCTGTTCTAGTATACAGTCCAGTATGGTACCATGCATTTAGCTGCCATGTCCTCTTGGCCTCCTCTGGTTGGTGAGTTTTTCAATCATTCCATGTTTTTCATGACCTCAATGATTTTGAAGAGTTCAGGTATTTTGTAGAATATTTCTCAATGTGGGTCTGTCTAATTCATTTCCTAATGAGTATACTGAGGCTATTAGTTTGAGGAAAGAACATGACAGAGTGTTAGAACCATCCCATCATATCATGGAGTATGTAATAACCACAGGTCATCACTTGTGATGTTAACCTCTATCACTTGGTTAAATTTTCTCCGCTGAAAAGTAATTTACTTCTCCACTGCTCTCTATCATCTGGAAAGAAGACATTAAGGCCATCCTACACTCAAAGGAGGGTGAGCAGGGTGTGGAGTATTAAGGATTAAGGTCCACTTCTTGCAGAGAGGTGTATCTACATCCTTCACGTGAAATGTATTTGTTAGGAAGTTTTATCTCTTTACTTATTTATTCAATCATTTAATTGTACCAGCAGATATAATCATTTCATTCTCTTTGTTATAATGTGATGCAAATTGTTTATTATAGTTGTTACTTCAAAAATTTTATCTTTAGACATTGGGCGCTCTTTTAGGCTAGATCCTGGGTCCCTTAGACATGTCTCATACTTCTATCTATCTATCTATCATCTGTCTTCTATCTATCTATCTATCTATCTATCTATCTATCTATCTATCTATCTTTCATCTCTCATCATTTATCTATCTATCTGTCATACTTTTTGACTTATAAGGCATTTCTAGCCCCTCTTCTATTTTCCCTGTCCTCCCTTAAAATCTACATTTTCTCTAAGAATTCCTGATTCCCCGAACTGTAGAATAGTATTTCAAAATCAAAATGTGGGTCTTGAGGTGCTTGTTACTACTGGAAGATGCTGAACTTTATCAAGAGCTTTTTCTCTATTTATTGAAATAATCATAGGACATTTTAACATTTTATTTTACTATTAAGACTAATTATGCTGCTATGTTTTATTTGCTGGAAAACCAAGTTCGATTAGGAAATGTAATTTTAATGTAATGTTAGGTTCTATTCTTCATGAGTAAAATGAACCTGTGTTTTTATTTTGTTACACTAACTTCATTTACTTATTGTAGAATCAGAATTACATTGGCTTCACAAATGAACTGTACCATATTGCTCTGTTTACTTTCTCCAACAATATAAGATAGAAAAAAAATACAAATTTTAAAATCTGGTAGCAATCAGCAATACCTGAATTTTAGGATAAAAAGAGGATTTTGACTAAGATTTTTCTTTCTTTGATACCTTTTCCACTGATTCTTCTTTCATCAGGCCAAGCATTTTATATTATTCTAGAAATTTATTCATTTCTTTAGATATTTAAAATATGAAGATACACAGATTTTTAAATGGTCCCCTCTATTATTTTTGTCTCTGAAATGTGGGTGACTACTTCATTTATTTTAAAGTTATATTTATTTATATTTTTGGCCTACTTTGTCAGTGAATTTTACCAACATTTGATCTACTTTATTAATCTTTTCAAAAATAACATTTTATTTTTTAATTTTATACAATTTTTGTTCTTTATATAAATTTGTATGATTTTCTTTCTTCTTTTTTATTTTGTGAGTTAAAGTAATTGCTCTTTTCCCAACATTTGAGTTGAATGCTTCCTTTGCTTTTACTTCTTCACATACCCTTTGCTTTCTTGTCTAAGTACAATTTCTGCTACATTCCTCAAATTTTTACTTGTCATATTACATTGCCATTTATTTCTCAGAATTTATGAAACTTTTTATGATATTTTTTAACCCATGAGTATTTAATTTTATGCTGTTTGATTACTTTTACACATGTAATCTATTTAGCTATAGATGTATATATTATACATTTATATGTATATGTAAATATACATATGTAAATATATGCTAAATATCTGCTATATGTAATATATGTAAATATATGCTATTTGATTACTTCTACACATGTAATCTATTGAGCTATATATGTATATATTTATAACTCATGTTTACTGATTATATTAATATTTAAAGCATTAGTTTCAGTGCTCTTGCCTAAGACATTAAGGTCAATATCCTCTATTTGATTTCCCAGATTGTTCATTCTCCAATCATATTCATTATGCATAAAACACAATTCTTTCCTAAAGCCATCATTTCCAGTTCCCTCACTATCTGTTCTAACGTTTACCAACTGCATTTTAGAAATACACTCAGTTTTAATATGATGTTTTCCTATTGCATTCTAAATGTAGTCTATAATTTGGAGATTTCTGTCATCACATATTTTTTGCTTTTTTTTGCATTTTTTACTTTAAGCACAATTTTTAACCATGTACATGAAAACATAAATAGTTTTAGTTCTATGTCAGACAAAATATTTTTAAAACCTTATATTTGGTTGATTTTTAGTTAAGTATAAAATATAATTTTTTTGATATTTGTAGAATCTGTTGTAATCTTTCTTCTCTCATATCTAATATTGATAAATTTTGTCTTCTCTTACTATTTGCACAATCAATCTGACTAAAGATTTATCAGTTTTTTTAATCATCTCAAAGTAGAACTTTTGTTCTATTGATTTTTGCTACTATTTTCTCTTTTCTGGATTACTGATGTCCATTATGACCTTCATTATTATTTTCTTCTTCTTTTGGAGGGCTTTATTTACTTACTTATTTTTAGTTTCTTAAAAGTTGGAGTGATTCATTTAAGACTTTTTCCTTTTCTAACATAGACATTTAATGCAATAATTTTCCCTGTATTCTTTAGTTACCTTCCACATATTTGGATATTTTGAGATTTTATTTCTTGTCAATTCAAAATATATTTTAATTTTCCTTTCTGTTTCATTTTTGACTTAAGATATTTATAAATGTTTTGTTTAGTGTTCAAATGTTTGGTATTTCCAATTGTCTTTATGTTTGGTGTTTCCCATTCTCTTTCTGTTCTTTGTATCTAATTTAATTACATTGTAGTCTAGAATATACTTTGTATCATATAAATGTTTTTAAATTGATGGAAAGTCATTTTATGGTAAAGAATAAGAACTCTCTATAAATGTTATCTGTGCATTTCATTAGAATTCGGCTGTTTGGAAAGATGTGTTCTATTAATTTCAGTTAGGTCAAGGTAGTTGATAACATTGTTCAAGTTTTCTATATCCTTACTAATTTTCTGGCCTCTTTTTATTTTTTTATTTTTTTGTAGAGACAGAGTCTCACTTTATTGCCCTTGGCACTCCGTGGTGTCACATAGCACACAGCAACCTACAACTCCTGGGCTTAAGCGATTCTCTTGCCTCAGCCTTCCTGAGTAGGACTACAGGCGACCACCACAACACCCAGCTATTTTTCTGTTTTGCAGTTCAGCCAAAGCCAGGTTTGAACCCGCCACCTTCAGTATATGGGGCCAGTGCCCTACTTGATGAGCCACAGGTGCCGCCCAATTTTCTGGCCTCTCGAAGTTCTTACACAGCTCACAGATATTGCATTTTTTCTTTTCTCAATTCTTTGTATTTTTCATTTTATTTTACATAGTTTCTATTGTTGTCTTCAAATTTATCATTTTTACTCTGCTTCTTATAATCAGCTAGTTAATCCCATCTATTGTATTTTTTATCGCAGATATAATATTTTTCATTTTCAAGTGTTTGATTTGTCTTATTATATCTACTATGTCTCTACTTAATATCTTCAATCTTTAATGTAGTTTCTTGAACATGTAGGATAGCATTATAATAGAGGTTTTAATGTTGTTGTCCAGCAATTTTGTCACCTCTTTAATGTCTAGCTTAGTTCTGATGGATATATCTTTTCCTGCCAATGGATTACATTTTCCAGGTTTTTTTGCAAGCTTGGTACCTTTTTTATTATTCAGTGTCATGCATCATGACATTTCCTTATTGGATGCTGGATGCTTTTGGATTTTTATAAATAATGTGTGTGTGTTATGTAGTTATTTAAAAATAGTTTTACCTTTTTTCATCATACATTTTAAGCATTGTCTTTGTTTTAAGACCCAGAGTAGGATTTTGATTTTCACATTTTTGTGGCAAGAGCCTCATAATACTCTAAAAGCCCCTATCAATGATGAAGCTTGCCACTCTGGCTGAAGAGGAAAGAAAATTCTCCCCATCTCTGTGTGTGCCTTGATGATTTTTCCATTTTATCATTTTTGTGGTTCTCTCTCTGGTCTCAAATAATTTCTTTACACATATGATCTGACCTGTACTCTGTTGAATACTCAAAAAGAATTCCCTTCAGATTTTAAGAGTCCTCTGTCTGTGCACCTTTCACCTATCTGACAAGATTCCCTTTAAATTCCAACCATGTTGGCTTATCTGGATTCCCAGGTGTGTTTCTTCAATTCAGGGAGAAAGATAGCCACTCTCTGTGTTCCTTTAGCCTACATTCCAGCCTTAAAACTTTCAAGGCAATAGACTTGAGTTGTGATAGAGCTCAACTTTTTCCCCATCCCTCAGCGATCATTGTTTTTCATTACATGATGTCCTATGTCTCAAGAACTGAGGTTTCATTTTTACTTTCCTTTCACTTTTGTTATTTCAAATAGGAATATAAATTAAGTCTTTATTTCTCCATCTTGGTTGGAAATGTAGGTTCTGAGTTGAATTTTGATTGAACAACATTTGAATTACTGATATGACAGTCTGAAATAATTTTATTGGGAGTCATAAAGGCTGTTATCTATATCATATCTCCTACAAACATAATTACAATGTAAATCAAGATAATATCTTATCACTCTTACCTGAATAATTGAGACAAGAATGAAGATTTTATAGTTAATTGGCCTTAAATTATCTTTTATCCATACAATTCAACAACAACAACTTTATTCTGATCATGGAATATCTTTCCCTTTCATGTTTTTAGTCACTAAAGAAAGTAGATTCCTTTCACTGTGATTGATCAGGAATCTCCCCCATTACATTCCAGACAACTAATTGAACTGACTAAACATGTGACGTTCTTCTGTAGTAAATTTCTTTCATCTAAAGAACAGTAAATTTGCCTTGTTTCTTCTCTTTTTCTTCTTCTTCCATGTAATTGTGTATTTCCTTCATGAAGTATAGTGTGGGTCTCAGGCTGACTGTGAAATGATGCTCTAATTACATTTTATTCTCTCTTCTTTAAGAAAATAAAACCTTTGTGACATGTTAATAGTCTTGACTTTGGATAGAAATTCACCCATTACATAAAGGCCAAGCACAGAGACTTGTCACTCTCAGCACCAGCCAATGTGAGGCAGGAACTGCTGGCAGCATGCAGGACTGAATATCTTTAGTTATAGGGAAAGGCAGTCCTGTGGGAAAGAGGTGGAATAATCCATATTTAATCTTATTGCCTGTGTTTTCTGGTAATGATGACATGAAACTAGTCTGAGATGTGAGTTATCTTCCATTTCAGCACTTAATGTGCTGCCCCTTGGGCACAGGGTACACCAGAGAGTTCTGCATCACAGAGAGTTAAGAGGCAGTGTGGGTGGCTTGAATACAAATATCCTACCAGCAGCTCAGCAAAGAGAGGCAAATGGATTTGTGCAAGATTTTCATGGGTTTTTTCTTTGTGTTTATTGCTATTTGGGAGGGTGAGTGTGTGATGGTAAAAATACAGATTAACTTGCAATACAAGATAAAGAGTAGTAAAGTGGAAATCTAAATCCTGTTGTGACTCTTGGATAAGAAAGGACAGCAGGAGGAAAGTTGACAACAGTTTCATTGATATAAACACTCCTCTTTATCTTCTTTGAATTTTTGTTTTCATTGCTGTGCTTCTCAAAGTTAAGAGACTAAAATTATTTTTGGTTTTCCTTCACTGAGTTAGTTCATTTTCTCAATTCTTTTCTTGTTTGTTTTTTTTTTGGTTTGGGGGTGGCTTCTGGGGGGGTTTGCAGTTTTTGGCCAGGGCTGGGTTTGAACCCGCCACTCTGGCATATGGGGCTGGTGCCCTACTCCTTTGAGCCACAAGCACTGCCCAATTTTTAACCACTTGATATTTATTTCATGCCACACAGAAAAGCACAGTTATTTTCACAATTACTTAAATTTAGTTGTTTTAAAAACATTGCAAGTGAGGGCGAAGCCAAGATGGCTTACTGTAGCCAGCATTCCATGAAGGCTCCCATCCAGAACGAGAGTTAAAGGACAGAAATTTAGCAAGAAAGCCATTGGTTGAGATCTGAACCGAAAGAGAAGGTTGAAGAATGCACATCAACCCTGCTGAGGCGACCTGTGACCCCAACAATACAAATAAAAGGTATAGAATTCATCACCAAGTGGACAGGAATCCCCTCCCCCATGAGAACGGTTCCCAGTATACTCCATACCTTCATAAAAACAAGTGAGCAGAGTTCAAATGTCCTCCCATTTTACCCAACAGGAGAGACCTTCTAAAAAACCAGACCTCCTTCCTCTACTAGGGTGCAATGGCACTCTCCTGCCAGGCATAAAACTGTATAACATTGTATTTACTCTTATCTGCAATTTTGAACTCATGGCACTCCCCTCCACTCTCACCCTGAGGCCTGGAAGCCTGTCCCCCATGGAGTCCAGATTAAGGGGCATTTTCTTGAGGGATGTAGATGGGGTGTGGACTGTTGATGATCTGTGCTGACTTTCTGGCTCGAGAGTAAAGAGAAGATAATCGGCTGAGGGAGAGGTGGTACCCTGAGGCACCGGCAAACAGTGGAGTGGTGATGGTGGGGCTCACACCCCTAGGGATATTTTGAAGGAACACTCCCAGTCTCTCTGGGCAACCCAGGGAGGCCAGGCAGCTTCTCTGGTGGCAGCCGCTGACAGAACAGATCTGGGACAGAGCGCAGGCTCTCCAAGTAAAGGATATGCTTGAAGTGGAACCATCCTGGTCAGAGCACGGGGATTAGAATACACAGAGACAGCAGACACCCATGGCAGGGCTGACCCAGAGGACTGCTTTACTGAGCTTCAGATGCACCCAGCCCTCAGGGGATCAAAGCTGAGAAAAAGTGGGAAAATAGCTGGGACAGAAACAAATTCTGTGAAGTTGTTCTGGTCTGTCAACAATATCAATCAGAGACAGGGCTGGAACTGAGTGAATCGCCCCAGCCCCTCTCAAGCACCCAAGGTTGTCAGGCCTCACCTCCCCCAGCCAAATAGTGACAGAGAGTGGCAGAGAGTGGCAGCCTGGCTGAAGAGATTCAGATCTCCCTATGACTCAGGCAGGTGCAAACCCCTGGAGGATATGCTTATTGGAGGGAACTAGATCACAGCCCTGCAGGGTTACCAGTGACTGGGTGTGACAGAGGTGCAAGATGGGGAAGGAGGCATCATCCTTCAAAGACTAATTTATTTGCTGAGTGTGTCCTTCTAATCTCACAGAGCACCAGACCGAGCTACACTAGAGTTGCCAGCAGACCCCTGCTATCTAGTTGCTGGGGACATTTTGAACTCTCCCACCTGAGGCTGGTGCTGACTGAGACAATTTATTAGGACCACTTCAAGTGGGCCAATCACCCGAGGACTATCCAAAGTGGTACTCTGGGTGTGTGGTAGTGGGAAGGTTTGATTTTCCTTTTCCAATTGTTGCCTGTGGAGGGCGGGGTGACTTAACTGCTAGTATTTCTCCACAGCTCAGACTTTCACCCAGAGTAACTGATTCTCTAGGGTAAGACACAGACCAGCTGAAAACAAGACAGAGCTACTTAACCCCACAACCCCAAGAAGGTCCCCAGTTTCTCAGGCAGGAGCACTGTACAGGTCCTTGGCAAAACTCTAGGGGAAAAGGTACAGATGTCAGTCCCAGCTTTCATGCAAAGGACTGGCCAATTACTACTCCTAGAACACCCAACCCAACTTATCCTTATCTGCTCATCTTGCCAAAGAGTGCAAAATAATCATGAGGTGGAATTAGCAAAAAACCTCCTGCAACATGAAAAACCAGAGCAGATAAACCCCCCCAAGGAACAATTCAGTGGACACACTGAAGATTCTATGCATAAATAGATGGCTGAGATGTCAGAAACTGAATTCGGAATTTGGATTGCAAATAAGATCAATAAAATAAAGGAAAAGTTGGATTTAGAAATTCAGGGAGCATTTCAAAAATGTCTCAAGAAGTCAAGAAATTCAAAGACCAAATGACCAAAGTTTTTGATACATTGAGACAAGAATTTGCAGCCCTCAAACATCTGAGAAATACAGTACAATCCCTCAGTAACAGAATGGAGCAAGCAGAAGAAAGGATTTCTGATATTGAAGACAAAGCTTTTGAATGCTCCCAAACATCCAAAGAGGAAGAGAAATGAAGGGCAAAAATGGATCCTTCTTTCACAGAGCTCTGGGATAATTTGAAGAAAACCAATATTCACATTATAGGGAACCCTGAAAGAGATGAAGTGGCCTCACAAGGCACAGAGTCTCTTCTTCATGAGATTATGAAAGAGAACTTTCCAGACATGTGAAGAGATTCTGAAATTCAGATAGCAGACAGTTCCAGAACCCCAGCAAGACATCCCCCAGGCACATGATAATTAACTTCACTAAAGTTAATATAAAAGAGAATATTCTGAAAGCAGCCAGACATAAGAAATCCATTACCTACAAGGGAAAGAATATTAGAATAACTGTAGATCTCTTGGCTTAAAACTTTCAAGCTAGAAGCGGATGGTCATTGACTTTTAATCCCCTAAAACAAAAGAACTTTCAACCCAGGATCCTTTATCCTGCTAAACTGAGCTTCATTTATGATGGAGAAATTAAATACTTTAATGACATCCACATGTTGAAGAAATTTGCGATAACTAAACCACCTCTCCAGGATATTCTCAGACCTAGACTCCATAATGACATCATAATCCTCCACCAAAAAAGTAAACTCACTCAGACACTTTCGATCAAATTTCAACATTCACAGTGGCGAAAAGATTAAAAATGTACACTGGACCTTCGAAGGGCTTATTAACATTCTCAGTTAATGTGAATGGTTTAAATTGTCCTCTAAAGAGGCACAGGCTGACTGACTGGGTACAAAAACTCAGGACAGATATCTGCTGAATACAAGAATCTCATCTTACCTTAAAAGATAAATATAGATTCAAGGTGAAGGGATGGTCATCTATATTCCAGGCAAATGGAAAGCAGAAAAAAACAGGTGTTGCAATCTTATTGACAGATACAATAGACTTTAAACCAACCAAAGTAAGCAAGGATAAGGATGGAAACTTCTTATTTCTTAAAGGTAATACTCAATATGATGAGATTTCCATTGTTAATATTTAGGCACCCAACCAGAATGCACCTCAATTTATAAGAAAAACTCTAACAGACATGAGCAACTTGATTTACTCCAGCTTCATACTAGTTGGAGATTTTAATACCCCCTTAGCAGTGTTCGATAGATCCTCCAATAAGAAGCTAATCAAAGAAATTTTGGAGTTAAACATAACCATTCAACATCTGGCTTTAACAAACATCTACAGAACATTTCATCCTAATAAAACTGATTGCACATTCTTCTCATCAGCCCATGGAACATACTCCAAAATCGATCACATCTTATCTTAGGTCACAAGTCTCACCTCAGCAAATTTAAAAGAATAGAAATTATTTCTTGCTTTTTCTCAGACCATCGTGGAATAAAAGTTGAACTTAATAACAACAGAAATCTACATACTCATACAAAAACATTGAAACTAAATAACCTTATGCTGAATGATAGATGGGTCATAGACGAGATTAAGAA
>CAUYRH010072568.1:0-22929 GCA_963574655.1 Perodicticus potto
TTGTGGCAGGCGCCTGCAGTCCCAGCTACTTGGGAGGTGGAGGCAGGAGACTCGCTTGAGCCCAGGAATTGGAGGTTGCTGTGAGCTGTGATGCCACAGCACTCTATCCAGGGTGACAGCTTGAGGCTCTGTCTCAAAAAAACAAAAAAAAAAAACAAAGAGTCTCAAGCTGTTGTCCTAGGTAGAGTGCTATAGTGTCATCAAAGCTCATAGCAACCTCCAACTCTTAGGCTCAAGCTATCTTCCTGCCTCAGTTTTTTCTATTTTTATTAGAGAGGGAGTCTCTTGGTTTTTGCTCAGGTTGTTCTCGAACTTGTAAGCTCAAGTGATCCACTGCCTTGGCCTCCCAGAGTACTAGGATTGTAGGTGTGAGCCACTGTGCCCGTCCCTAATTATTTATTTGTAGCTTTATTATAATCATTATTATTTTTTTTTGAGACAGAGTCTCATTCTGTGCCCTGGGTAGAGTGCTGTGATGTCACGGCTCACAGCAACTTCAAACTTCTCGGTTCAAGGTATCCTCTTGCCTCAGCCTCTCAAGTAGCTGGGACTACAGGTGCCTGCCACAACACCTGGATCATTTTTCTCTTTTTAGTACAGATGGGGTCTTGCTCTTGCTCAGGCTGTTCTCAAACTCTTGAGCTCAAGAAATCACCCTTCTTGGCCTCTCAGAATGCTAGGATTACAGGAATAAGCCACGGCATCCAAGCACTACAAAAGGTTTAAGACAGACTATGATCCAGTTATGGTCCATTATTTCAGTTCCAAGAAACACAGATGACAGTGTCCTTTTTGATTCATCAGTGGAAGTTTCAACTTGCTTGGCTTACCAGTGTTGCTGGGAGGGCTTCCAGCACAGTCCACACTGATTTTATGTTTCTTGATTTTTGTATATCTCTAACTTTCATAATGAGTACATGTATGTTAGGTATGTGGACCATAGCATAAGATGTCTTTACATTTTCTTTTCTTTTCTTTTTTTTTTTTTTTGAGACAGAGCCTCAAGCTGTCGCCCTGGGTAGAGTGCCGTGGCTTCACAGCTCACAGCAACCTCAAACTCTTGGGCTTAAGTGATTCTCTTGCCTCAGCCTCCCAAGTAGCTGGGACTTCAGGCACCCACCACAATTCCCGGCTATTTTTTGGTTGTAGTTGTCATTGTTGTTTGGCAGGCCCGGGTTGGGTTCGAACCTGCTAGCTCTGGTGTATGTGGCTGGTGCCTTAGCTGCTTAAGCTACAGGCGCCGAGCCAAGAAGTTTTTACATTTTCTAAAGTCCCTTGGTATACATGAACAATTGGCTCCAGGACCACCCACATATACCCAATTCCCCTCCAATGAAGTCCTACAGTCAGCTCTGTGTATATACAGGTTTCAAATCCCACATATATTATATTTCCAATCCATATTGGGCTGAAAAAAAATCCGTGTATGAGTGTTCAAGAGTTAACTGCTATCACAAAAGTTGTTAGCCGTCTGGAATTACATTAAACCAGTGGATGCATTTTACTGTTTACTACTAGCTCTGATTTTTTACTTCTAATTTTTTTTGCTCTGAAATTTTTTGTAGTTATCTCCATAGCAATAACCCTGATCTATTCCTTAATGATGATGTAATAACTATCTTAGCATCTAAGTTAGGAAATAAGGGCTAGGCTCAGAGGCATGGAATCCTAACACTCTGGGAGGCTGAGGTGGGTGGACTGCTTCAGCTCAGGAGTTCAAGATCAGCTGAGCAATAGGGAGACCCTGTCTCTGTTAAAAAAAATTAAAACTTAGCCAGGCACTGTAGCAGGTACCTTAGTCCCAGCTACTTGAGAAGCTGAGGCAGGAAGATCACTTAGGCCTAAGAGTATGAGGTTGCTGAGAGCTACGTTGTCACCACGGCACTCTACCCAAGGGGACAGAGTGAGACTCTATCTCAACAAAAAAAAAGAAGGAAAAGGAAGAGGAGGGAAAAGGAGGGGAGGGAAGAAGAAGAAAGGAAGGAAAGGAGGGAGGCATATTCTGGACTTGAAAAGTTCAATAACTGAGTGAAAACTTCACTAGAGGGGCTCAACATCAGATTTGCACTTCCAGAAGAAACAATCCACAAGCCTGAAAACAGATCAAAAGACACTTCCAATCTGAAGAACTGAAAGAAAAAAAAAATATATGGAAAAGTGAATAGTCTCAGAGAGCTGTGGGACACCATCAAGCACAGACCGTCAAATGTGCACAATGGGAATTCCAGAGGACAGAGAAAGGGACAGAAAGGATATTTTAAGAAATGATGATTAAGGCCAGGCACAGTGGCTCACTCCTATACTCTGGGAGGCTGAGGCAGGAGGATTGCCTGAGCTCACGAATTCAAAACCACCCTGAGCCAGAGCGAGAACTAGTCTCTAAAAATAATAGCTGGGCTTTGTGGTGGTCTCCTATAGTCCCAGCTATTTGGGAGGCTGAGACAAGAGAATTGCTTGAGCCCAAGAGTTTGAGGTTGCTGTGAACTATGACAGCACAGCACTTTGCTGAGGGCAACAAAGTGAGACTCTGTCTCAAAAAAAAAAGATTAACAGTTAGGCATGATGTGGCATACACCTGTAATTCCAGCTACTCGAGATATCACTAATGCCCAGGAGTTTGAGGCTGCAGTGAGCTATGATCTACAGCCTGGGTGACAGAGCAAGACCTGGCCTCAAAACAAGAAAAAAAGAAAAAAAAAAAAAATGACGACCAACATTTCCCAAATTTAGTGAGAAACATTTATCTATATATCCAAGAAGCTCGGTAAACTCCAAGTCACATTTAGACATATCACAGATAAAATTGTTAAAAATCAAAGACAAGGGCTCGGTGCCCATAGCTTGACGAGTAGGGTCAGCCACATACACCAAGGCTGGCAGGTTCGAGCCTAGCCCGGGCTGCTAAACAACAACAACAACAGCCAACTGCAACCAAAGAATAGCCAGGCGTTGTGGCGGGCACCTATAGTCCCAGCTACTTGGGAGGCAGAGGCAGGAGACCCGCTTGAGCCCAGGAGTTGGAGGTTGCTGTGAGCTACGATGCCACAGCACTCTACCGAGGGTGACAGCTTGAGGCTCTGTCTCTAAAAAGAAACAAATAAATAAATAAATACTTGAGGGGTGGGGTGGGGAACTCCACCAACCAATAATACAATATTTAGCAAAAAAAAAAAAATTTTTTTTTTCGATCTTTGTTTTTTATCAAGCAATAGTTCACTCCAAAAGCGGTAGGAATGGGCACAACATCCCAGCAGTGACCTCAAAAGCCACTTTTTTCAAATAAAGGCGAAATGAAGACACTCCCAAATAAATGAAGATTTTGCGAGAATCTATATAAAGAGCACTAGTAATTACATAAATAGTTATTAATATAAAAGACAGCATGTCTTATGTTTTCTCTTAACTGATTTCAAAGATAATTGCATAAAACAGGAATTATAAAATTGTGTTGTTTGGCTTATATCATATAAATATTAATATATATGATAATGCTAGCACAAAGGAAGAAGAATGGAACTGTACTGGATTCAAAAATGACTCTAAGCAGTCACCTGAATCTATAATAAGAAAAGAACACCGGAAATGGTGAATGTACAGGCTGACAGAAGACCCTGTAAATACATCTTTTCTCCTTTCTTCTCCTAACTTTTTAAAAAGACCTAAGATTGTACAAAGCAATAGCTGACACTGTATCACTGAGATTACTATATAGACATAATATGTGTATAATGGCAAAAAGGGAGGAAGGAATAAAGCTATATTGGAAGAAAACATTTCTATGTTTTTGTTTTGAGACACAGTCTCACTTTGTCACCCTTGGTAGAGGGCCGTGGCGTCACAAAGCTCACAGCAATCTCCAATTCCTGGGTCTAGGTGATTCTCTTGCCTCAGCCTCCCGAGTAGCTGGGACTACAGGCACCTGCCACAACGCCCGGCTATTTTTTGGTTGCAGTTTGGCCAGGGCTGGGTTTGAACCCACCACCCTCAGTATATGAGGCCAGCACCCTACCCACTAAGCCACAGATGCTGCCCCACGTTTCTATGTTTTAATGATATGCAACTAATATTTGTATAGACAGTGATGAATTAAGCATACTGTAATTCCTTACAGCAATCATTAAGAAATAACTCAATAGGGCAGCACCTGTGGCTCACTGAGTAGGGTGCCGGCCCCATATACCAAAGGTGGCGGGTTCAAACTCGGTCTCGGCCAAACTGCAAAACAGAAAAATAGCCGGGCGTTGTGGCGGGCGCCTGTAGTCCAAGCTACTCAGGAGGCTGAGGCAAGAGAATCGCCTAAGCCCAGGAGGTGGAGGTTGCTGTGAGCTGTGTGATGCCACAGCACTCTACTGAGGGCGATAAAGTGAGACTCTATCTCTACAAAAAAAGAAAGAAAGAAGGAAAGAAGGAAAGAAGGAAGGGAGGGAGGGAGGGAGGGAGGGAGGGAGGGAGGGAGGGAGGGAGGGAGGGAGGGAGGGAAGGAAGGAAGGAAGGAAGGAAGGAAGGAAGGAAGGAAGGAAGGAAGGAAGAAAGAAAGAAAGAAAGAAAGAAAGAAAGAAAGAAAGAAAGAAAGAAAGAAAGAAAGAAAGAAAGAAAGAAAGAAAGAAAGAAAGAAAAGACTGGTTACTGAAACTCAAACTCCTAGCTGGGGAGTGGGAAGTATGATGGCAAGTACAAACCTGAAAGACAGGATCCAGAGATTGGTGTCTTCCCAAAGCAGGTGTGACTGTGTTTGCAGTGATGGATAGATAAGGAGAGCTGCTTTTCTGTTCACTCCCAACGTATGCATTCATCTCCTGAGGACAAGGTTTTTTGCTTATGCCCTTCCCCCCACCGCTTTTAACCAAAATTATACTTAAGTGCTTTTATTTGAACTAGTCTTAGATTTACAGAAAGATGTACAGATATTAAGATACTCTTTAGCCTACCAGAATCTTAACATCTTCAATACCCAAAATATATTCCTAAAAGCTAAAACATTGACCATGTTATAGAATTATTAACTGAACTATGGATTTTCTTCTTATTTTACCAGGTTTTCTAGTAATGTCACTGTTCTGTTCAAGGATCTAATCCAGGATACTATATTACATTTACCATCAGATAAAATACTTAAAAACTTTTCCATAACAAATTACCACAAAACATAGTGGCTCAAAATCACTCAAACATTACTCACAGTTTCTCTGGGTCAAGAATCCAGATGGAGATGGTAGCCCAGGGTGACGTCCAAACTGAAAGTTCAACTGAAAACGGATCCACTTCCAAGCTGGTGTCACTGTTAATAGGATTCAATTCTTTGTCCACATGAAGATGAATTCACTGGTGAATTATTCCAGACATTTACAGAGTTAGTATCAGTTTATCACTAATTTCTTATAAAATATAGACAACAATGACAACACTTCAGAAGAGATCACTTCCCAGTGTATACTGAGTTAATTTCTACTAATACAACAAGTAGACAAAGACACTCAAGAAAGAAAATTTAAGACCAATATCACTTATAAATACAAAGGCAAGCCAGGCTTGGCAGTTCACCCGGTAATGCTAGCACTCTGGGAGACCAAGAAAATTGCTTTACCTCCGGCATTCAAGACTAACCTGAGCAAAAGTAATACCTTATCTCTACAAAAAATAAAATAATTAGCCAGCAATTGTGGTGGGTGCCTGTAGTCTCTGGTACTCAGGAGACTGAGGCTGGAGGATTATGTGAGCCCGGGACTTTGAGGTTATTATAAGCTATGATGGTATCATTGTACTGTATCCAGGGTTACAGAGTGAGATTCTTTCTTAAAAAAATAATAAATAAATAGGCAAATATCCTCAAAGATCTGCTACAAAAAAATTAATAACATGTAAAAGTTGTTATATAATGTTCCCAAGGTTATTATTCTCAGTAATTAAAATTTGGTTCAGGTGACATCTGTGGCTCAAAGGAGTAGGGCGCCGGCCCCATATGCCAGAGGTGGTGGGTTGAAACCCACCTCCAGTGAAAAAAAATGCAAATAAATAAATAAAAATTGGGTTCAACATGTAAAAATAATTAATATCACACCCTGTATTAATAATATAAATATAGGTCAAGGAATAAGATTAGATGTGAAAAAATAAACATTACTTTTATGTTCAAATGATTCTACAAGGGTGTAAAGTCAATTCAGTATGGAACATTTTTTTTCATAAAATGTATCTAGGGCAAGTGGATGGCCGCTATGAGTTGGATCACTCATATACATTAGTACCATATACATTAATGACTCAAGTTATGATATAACTAAATAAAATATCTAAATAGGCACAACCTATTAAAAAATTTGGACTCTACATTTTTGGCTTTAGGGTAAACAATTTTTTCTAAGATATGAAACTGGAAACACCAGGGAAATAAAATCTATATATAGATTTTTATACAGACACATAAATATACAGATACACACACATATACACATATATAGAACTTCATCAGAATTAAAATTACTTGTGATTCAAAGTACACTATGAAAGGATATAGGAAGAAAATTTTTGCAAGGCAAATAACAGATAAACGTCTATTATCCAGAATATGTAAAAGTATTTACAACTTAAATATAAAAAAATTAAATTGAATAGCTATATTATCAAAGAATCTATAGTCATATCCAATAAGTATGTGAAAAGATGCTCAATGGCTTTTGTCATTTGGAAAATACCAAAGCAAAACACAATGAGATATACATGCGACAAAGTCAATGTAGGGACCCACCCAAATAGAATTGACCTGCCCAAATAGAACTAATCGACCCGGGAGGAAATGAATGCATGAATGTCCCACCCGGGAAAGAGTTAATGTGCCAATCCCTACCCCTCTGACCCTCTAAATTCCTGTCCACCTTAACCCATGTGCTGACTTCTTTTTCTAACTCAGCTCACTCGAATCTGGATGGAAATAAAGGCCACATTGCCCACACAGAACCTGGACTCTGATTTCTTCTTGTTCACATTTCAGGATAATCTTTTATTTTTTGTCTTTTATCTCTCATTTTGATGCTGAGAATCCAGGAAGGGGAGAAGCCCCATGAGGGGGCCGAGATATACCGCGTCGGACCCAACTAGATGGACTCTTGTTCTGACAAGGTGAAGGGATATGGGGGGATCCCTCTGACGCCCACCCAAAATTCATGAATTTAATGGTGAGGTGAGCATTTGTCTAGAACCCCTTTCTGAACTTTTTTAGCTTTACTTTCTATTACCTACTCTAACTCCTCTTTCCCTCTCCCTCCATCTCTGGGCCTCTTAAGCAGTTGTATATAGCCCCTCTCTAAGCTTTATTTATTTTTTTTTAACTTCTCTTCCCTTTCCTCACTCTGGGATGAAAATTTCCAGTGGTCTGTGCCATCTAAATCTGGTACCAGTCACAGACTAACCCTGGTGAGTCTGACTCTCCCATCCAGTGTCTCATGTGTGGGGAGGCCATCTATGAGCCTGGGCCACTCTTCTAGCTGGTTAAAGGTCACATGTGGAGGCCGGGTAGCCTCCATAATCCCAGCCTTGGTCACCTCCTTCCTCCCCTTCCTTGCAAGTTCTCTTTACAGCATCATCTTAGCCTAATTTATATTTTTTTACCGCCAACTTCCATATGGGGACCACTCAATCACATATTTCCCCTTCTTCAACTTTAAGATGCTATTAACTCACCTCAAGCCTCTACAGCTTTATCCTGTAGCTTTATCCTGACCTTAAACATAAATGCCTCATCTTTTTCTATAATACTGCTTGGCCAATGTACAAACTAGACAATGGCTCACAATGGCCTGAAAATGGAAACTTAGACTTCTCAGTCCTCACTGATCTCAAAAATTACTGTCAGAGATTAGGCAAATAGTCAGATATTCCCACATCCAGGCTTTTCTCCTCCTCTGAAACATTCCTTTTTGTGTTTGTCTTGTGAACTCTGTCAAATTTTCTTTTCATGCGCCAAACAAGCCCATCCTCAGCCTCCTGAATCTCTGTTGTCTTCCTTTGACTTCGCAGACAACCCTCCTCCTTCTAACCCTCCACAACGCTCCCACCCTCAACCTTCTTCCTACCCACAGAATTCCACCCCATCCTCCCTCTCTTCACCACCACCCGCCCTCCTTTAGCTGCATGTGGACGAATAAAGTTGTTATCCCTGGATAGCAGGGAAAGAAATATGGCAGACCCAGGCAGGGAAAGAAACATGGTAAATCCAAATTTCCTCTCCTCATATTAGATCTGCCCATAGTTTTTGGTCTTCCATTTCCAGACCACCACAACCTTGGTATACCCCTTCCAAGAAGTCTCAGGAATGGAAGGCATTGTCAGGGTTTGTGTCACTTTTTCTCTCTCAGACCTGTCCCACATGATTCAGAAACTAGGTTCATTCTCCACAGATTACACAAAATACTCTCAATCATATGTTCTGACCTGGCATGATTTATATGTTATCCTCACCTCTACCTTATTAACATGCATTTTATCTCTCAGTCTCCACCCAGATCCTTCCGAGGATCTGATTTGCAGCCATTTCCACGGCCTGGCTGAATTTCCCGACTTCTTGGAACTAGCTGCTGAAGAGTAATGATCCCCTGGACAATCAAGAGAACTCAGTATTCTTGCTAGTGGAAGGAAATCCAATCTCTGCAATGATAGGCACCACAGCCACCTTCTCCATGATGCCATCTTATAAAGTTCCTTAAAACAAACAGATCTCAGTGGTGGGTATGGGTGATAATTTACTGTGTCCTCACACTACACCACCCTGTGGCCCTCGCTCTCTGAACACTCTCACCGTCATTCCCTATTATTTCTTCATGCAGCATCCCCTACTAGGTAGAGGTATCTTCTAAAGAAGTGGTACTCAACCTTCCTAATACTGTGATGAAAATAATACAGGTAGCAACGAAAATAATTTTATGGCTGGTGGTTACCACAACATGAGGAACTGTATTAAAGGGTCGTAGCATTAAGAAGGTTCAGAATCACTGCTGTAAAGTCTTTGAATAGAAAGACAGATAAGCACTAGTCAGTTTTTCCTTTGTTGTACTTCCTTATAGCCACTAACTGCCTAAATGTCAAGTGACCTCTGCCATTGGGCCCTGACTCTCCTTATGGAGTTTTATGGACAACATCTTTGATGTTTAGAATCCTAGAACTGTGGATGTTTTCCAGATCTTGCATTCTGGAGGTTCCACTTACACCAATCAGTCTGAAGATTGTCTGAGGAATTAATTCCACACAAGTGTGAATGTCACATTGACATGATTCTTTCCCAACATCCTACCCAGTCAGCAATTCCATTTCTTCAGCCCCTACCTTCTAAATTCCCTATAAAACTCTAGTTCTAAACTCTATTATGAGGGAGAAATGAAATTTCCTGCCATCCTGAAGACCTTCCAGTAAGACAAGATGTATAGTTAGAAGACAGTGATAGTCTTCATCCTGAAAGTCTATGCTAATGTGTGTGTTTTTCTCTTACTTTTTAACAAAAAGTTTAAAACATAAAAAAAAAATTAAAAATAGTGAAAAGCTGGGGAAGGGCAACAGGGCCAACTAGAGCCAGTCTCTGACAGAAGCTCCCATCTAGAAGGAAGGATAATCTCCAGAAAATACCCAATTAAGCTGAAGACTGTGAACCAAGCCAAGAGAGACAAATGATACCTGCAGGTCACCTATGCTGAGGCAAGCTGTGACTCAAAGAAAGCAAACTTCAGGTACAAAATTTTTTCCCAAAGAAAGGTGCCTGTCCCCTCCCCGAATAAAGTTGTGAGGTATTTTCTTTATCTTTTCTTTTTTTCTTTGTTTGCTTCTGTAAGTTTTCTACAGGTGAGCAGTGAACCGAGGACCGCTTATCTCACCCCACAGGTAAGAACTGTAAGAAGTGGGGTATACTGCCCCAGAGGGACCCTGTTGTGAACCTGAGCACTTTCTCACCAGGCAGAAAAAATTGAACTAACAATTTCCCTGCCATTCTGAATTTCCAGTCTACCTTTCCACCCTTGCCTGACAAACCAGAAGCCTAACCTCTGCAGAGACTGTGGGAAGAAGCTAATGAGCAGTGCCCCCAGCCCTGCCAGACCAAGCACCCCACACCCCGCCCGGCCAGAGTCTTGAGTCCTCGTCCTGCTAGAGCCAGGTGTCCTGCACTTTGCCCCCTGCATCTGCCCTGCAGGAGCCTCTGCATCATGCCCTGCCTAGCCAGAGTCATGACCCGAGCACTCTCCTTGCTGAAGTCACTGGGTGCCGGACACTGCCAGAACTGTGCGCAGTGTCCCCCACCTTGCTGATGGATCCATGTGCCCCCCACTCCTGGAGCTGCTCCTACAATCATAACTCCCTGGCTGTGGCAGTCACCTGGGAGCTACACAGGCTTATATCCCACAAAGATCCAGCAATAATAGAGTGATCCTGCTGGGGTCTAATCTTGGAGAAACACCTCCCCATCTCTGAGGACTGCCAGAGAAAACCAGAACTCCACTGTATAGGGATAACAGTGCTGCAGAGCAGCTAGGGCAAAGGTGTGGTGGCTGAGGAAAAAAAGAATTTGCTGACTTGTTACCTTCAGGACTAGACTGAGTCAAAGTGGAACACTTGCCCATGGCTATTGAGTATCCATGGCAGGCAGGCCTCAACTCCCCCCAGCTGGCTTGTGGCAAAGGGTAGTGGCCAGGCCGCAGGGGCATTGACCTTCCTTTGACTCTAACAGGAGCAAAGCCATGGCACATCTGCTTTTTGGAGGGAGTAGGACCTCAGCCCTGTGGGGTCACTAGTAACTAGGCATCAAAGAGGAGCAAGGTGAAGAAAGAGACACAGCCTACTGGCCCACAGAGCAACAGAGTGAGCCAAATTTGAGCAGCCAGTAGACCTAGTTGCTGGAGACCTTTCAAACTCTCCCACTTGAGAGTTCATAGTGACTGGGTCTATTGTTTTGGAACTCCTAACCTGGGCCAATCACCCAAGGACCCTCTCAGGGTGTACTCTGGTTGTGTAAGGGGAAGGGTTGATTTTCATCTTCCAGTTGTTGTCTATGGGGGGTGGGGTGTCTTATTTTCTTGTAATTTTACACACCTAAGACTTCACCAGAGTCACTGATCCACTAGGATTGGACAAGAACTAGATGAATACAACACAGAGCCACCTAATCCCACCACTCCAAGCAGGTTTCCTCAGCCTCAGACTGTAATACTGTACCGGTCCTTTGCCAAGCTATAGGGGGAAAAAGCTGCAGTCATCAGTCCCAGAAGCCAGATAAAGGGCTGGTAAACCACAACTCCAGGAAGTCACAATCAAATTTAACCTTACCTGCCCATGTAGCCAAAGGTGAAAAGCAATCATGAGGCGGAATCAGTGGAAAAACTCTGACAACATGAATAATCAGAGTAGATCAACTACCCCAAGGAACAAGATGGCTGACACAGCACAAGATAACATTCATAAACAAATGCATGAGATGTCAGAAATCGAGTTCAGAATTTGGATAGCAAATAAGACCAACAGAATGGAGGTAAAAAATAGAATTAGAATTTCAAGGAGTAATTCAAAAGATGTGTCAAGAATTCAACAAATTCAAAGACAAAATCACCAAAGATTTTGACACATTGAAACAAGAACTTGCAGCCCTCAAAGAGCTGAGAAATACAGTAGAATCCCTCAGTAACAGAATGGAGAAGGAAGAAGAAAGGATCTCTGACATTGAAGACAAAGCTTTTGAACTTTCTGAAACACTCAAAGAGGAAAACACATGGAGAACAAAACAACTTTCAACCCAGGATCCTGTATCCAGCTAAACTGAGTTTCACCTATGATGGAGAAATTAATACTGTAATGACATGCACATATTGAAGAAATTTGCCATAACTAAACCAGCTCTCCAGGATATTCTCAGAGCTATCTGCCATAATGAAAAGCACAATATTCCACTACCAAAGTAAACTCACTCAGAAACTTTTGATCAAATTCCAACTTCCACAGTGGTGAAACAATTAAAAATGTCCACTGGACTTTTGAAAAATTCAATACCCAAAAAACTGTCTGGTTTATCAATACTCTCAATTAGTGTGAATGGCTTAAATTGCCCTCTAAAGTGCCACAAGTAGGCTGACTGGATATAAAAACTCAGGCCAGACATCTGCTACATTCAAGAATCTCACCTTCCCTTCAAAGATAAACATAGTCTCAGAGTGAAGGGATGGTCATCTATGATTGAGGCAAATGGAAATCAGAAAAAATGTAGGTGTTGCAATTTTATTTTCAGATACAATAGGCTTTAAAACAATAAAAGGAAGGAGAGATAAGGATGGTCACTACATATTTGGTAAGGACAACACTCAACATGATGAGATTTCAATTAATAACATTTATGTACCCAACCAGAATGCACCTCAATTTATACGAGAGACTCTGACAGACACTAGCAGTGTGATTTCCTCAAGCACCATAATAATAGGAGAGTTTAACACCTCTTTGGCAGTGTTGGATAGATCCTCCAATAAGAAGCTAAGCAAAGAAATTTTAGACTTAAACTTAACCTTTCAACATTTGTATTTAACAGACATCTACAGAACATTTCATCCTAAGAAAACTGAATACACATTCTTCTCATCAGTCCACGGCTCACCCGCCAAAATTGATCACATCTTAGATCACAAGTCTAACCTCAGCAAATTTAAAAGAATAGAAATCATTCCTTGTATTTTCTCAGACCATAATGCAATAAAAGTTGAACTCGGTAACAACAGGAATCTGCATATGCATACAAAAACATGGAAACTAAATAAATTCAGGCTGAATGATAACTGGGTCATAAATGAGATTGAGAAGGAAATTACCAAATTTTTGGAACAAAACTATAATGAAGACATGAACCATCAGAACCTCTGGGATACTGCAAATGCAGTCCTAAGAGGGAAATTTATAGCGTTTCAAGCCTTCCTCAAAAGAACAGAAAGAGAAGAATCAACAACTTAATGGGACATCTCAAGCAACTGGAAAAGGAAGAACATTCCAACCCTAAACCCAGCAGAAGAAAAGAAATAACTAAAATTAGAGCAAAACTAAATGAAATAGAAAACAAAAGAATCATACAACAAATAAACCAATCAAAAGGTTGGTTTTGTGAAAAGGCCAATAAAATAGATAAACCTTTGGCTAATCTAACCAGAAGTAGAAGGGTAAAATCCCTAATTTCATCAATCAGAAATGATAAAGGCCAAATAACAACAGACTCCTCAGAAATTCAACAAATCCTTAATGAATATAACATAAAACTCTATTCTCAGAAGTATGAAAATCTGAAGGAAATAGATCAATACTTGGAAACATGCCACCCTCCTAGACTTAGTCAGAAATAAGTGTCTGTACCATAGACTCAGTGTGTAGTAGGCTGTGCCATCTGGCTTTGGGTAAGTGCACTTCTCAGGTTCTTGTCATTAAGTAATGCTGGACTGTACTTATATCTACTACAGCAAGCAGTGACAGGTTTTCAGATCCCACCTATGGTACTGTGTCTCGATTAAAAGTGTACTGTATACTAAAGTGAGAAGAAACTCCAGGAGCAATTGAGGGACCAGGAAGTAGGTTCCCTAGGGATGAGGAAGCATTCTGCTACCTGACTTTTTAAAATGTTAAATGTTTTCTAAATGTCATATTTTCTCTTAGAAAGGTTCAAATTTTGTATCATTTAGCATTTCAGTTATTGAATTAGGGATGCTGAACTTGTATAGTGGGCTTAGAATTCACAATTTATGCTTAGGTGGCAAAGAATTTTACCAATTAAAAAACAGTGCTTAAGTATAAAACCTTTGACTTTTAGACTCAGAATCTCCACTTACTTCCCAAGTTCTTAGGCTATCCCCTCAGCCCCCTTTCTTGAGGGAGGTTATTTCTTACATTTGTAGAGGTTTATTTATTTCTTTTCTTTTAGACTTCCTATACAGAAACTCCATGCATGCTAAACAAAGTTTTTGTTTGAATACCTTTCCATTAACTGTTTTTTAATAAATTTCTGTAGGATTTGCAAAATGTTCCATTTGAATGGAAACTCTCATGTGTCCACCTTTAGAGTTTCATACAGAACAATTTCACTGCATAAAAGAAATCTCCTGTGCTTTACCTATTCATACTTCCTTTCTCCCAAGTGCCTAAAAACACCACTAAACTTTACTTTCTCAAAACTTTTGCCTTTTTCAGAGTATCACAAAAGCAGAACTACACAGTATTTTCATTTTTCCAACTTGCTTTTCTTCATTTATCAATATCTGTAGTACTATGTGAGAGGTGAAAGATCAAAAATAAAATATTATTCCAAAACATGAATGAAATGAAATTGGAGTCTCAGTTCTGTGTGGGCAATGCAGCCTTATTACCACCTGAGTGCAAGTGAGCTGAATTTGAAAAGGAAGTCAGCACATACGTTAAAGTGCATGGGAATATAAAGAGTCAGAGTGATAGGGATTAGCAAATTCACTCTTTCCTGGGTGGGACATTCATGCATTCATTTCTTTCTGGGCAGGTCAGTTCTATTTGACACTATAATTCTGATTTTTTTAATCTATTATAAGGAGGTGGGATGAAAGGGTGGTATGTCTTTGACTGCTTCCTATGGGGTGAAGGGCAGCAGGGGATGCCTGTGAGGAAAATGGGAGAGGGATAGGAGTGGTGTTTACAGGAACATGTATATATATATAAATTTACAGAAAATTAACCATTATTTTATATTTGACAATATTTTTAATATTATTTTAACATACCAAATAAGCTTAATCTGTCTTCTTCAGATTTTCAGTGGTCTGCATACTTAAAATGACCAAACTTAGAATTTTGACTTTTGGAAGATTTGTTAAATATCAAAGGCTTAAAACATTTGTTTAAATATGATTTCATGTCAAAAGATTTTAAAGGCAGGGCGGTGTCTGTGGCTCAGTGAGTAGGGCGCCAGCCCCATATACCGAGGGTGGAGGGTCCAAACCTGGCCCCAGCTGAACTGCAAATAAACAAAAAAATAGCTAGGTGTTGTAGCGGATGTCTGTAGTCCCACTTACTCAGGAGGCTGAGGCAAGAGAATTGCCTAAGCCCAAGAGCTGGAGGTTGCTGTGAACTGTGTGATGCCACAGCACTCTACCGAGGGTCATAGAGTGAGATACTGTCTCTACAAAAAAAAAAAAAAAAAAATTAAAGGCAATATTAAGTGAAATGAATCACATGTAAATTTGCTCACAATTTTTTTAACAATTTCTATTTCGCCTGTACAGACAATATATAATCATGTTAAATTTTTTGTTTTGTCCTTTCAGGACAAAATTTATCACACAATCCTTTTTTTTAACATACTGTTACTTTTTTGGTTTAATATTTTTTATTTAAAAAAAAAACACTTTCACAAAGCAGGATGGCAGTTTATTATAAAGTTATTCATTTATTGATAATTAGAAGATTTTATAAAGGAAAAAAATCTTAGAGAAAAGTCTCAGTTTTCTAAACAATCTGTACAGTTGAGGAATTACAACTTATAAATAACTCAGACATTTTATAATGATTTAAAGTTTATGTTATTAACAAGTGTTCTGAATTCACAACATAGGCACCCTCCCTGATGTCTTTCTTGGTCTTTTTAAGTCTTATATAGTCACATGGTATTAAAGATGGCTGCAAAGTGCAGGATTTATAATTGTTTCAATTTACTAAGCAGATGTAGAGTTTAAGACAGAAAGCAGGAAGACTGAAAGTTTAGTTTTTCTCAGAATAACCATTGGGTAAAATTGGAACAGGGAAGGGGTCATGTGGGCCAGATCATACCTTGGAGCTGCAGTCCTAGGGAAGATGAACATATCCCCAGGAGTCACCACAGCCACCTATCTATCTGATCTCAGAATTTAGAGGCTCAAAATCAAGAATATAAGTTTACAGTTAAATTTAGTAAAATTTAGAAATATTATAGAAGTGGCAGTTCTATAATCTTAGAACAGCAGAACGTTAATAAAATGTTTAAGGCTAATTTTATTTATCAAAGAATATCAAAGTGGCTCAGTGCCTGTAGCTCAGATGCTAGGGCACCAGCCACATACACTGGGGCTGGCAGGTTCAAACCCAGCCCAGGCCTGCCAAACAACAATAACAACTACAAGAATAACAACAAAAATAGCCAGGTGTTAGGGTGGGCACCTATAGTTCCAGCTACTTGGGAGGCTGAGGAAAGAGACTCTTGCTTAAGCCCAAGAGTTTGAGGTTGCTATGACATGTGATGCCACGGCACTCTACCAAGGGCAACATAGTGAGACTATCTAAAAAAAAAAAAGAAAAAAAGAAAAAAAGAAAGAAAATGAATATCAAAACTATCTGAACAAAAAGGCATTTGAGTTTTCTTCTTTTTTCCTGATAAAATACTTGATGTAAATGCTTCCTTTTTTAAGTCAATTAATTAGAGGTCTTTTGTATATTTTGATAGTGAAACATCACAGGCACGTGACCTCTGCAGACATACAGACAGAAGCAGAATTTATATTGGCTGGCTTTTAAATATATATTTGTATTTAGACTATTAATCTTTTACTTACCTAATTTATTTACCTTAGCAATTTACCTAGGTTTTATTTATTTTTTAATGAAGAAATTTAAACCAAATAAATTAGATATACAAATATAGTTTTAATTACTATTTTTAAACTCACAAATCCTATCAAGAAAAAGAACAAACGTTAATATTTTAACTAGACTTGTTATTTTTAATGAATGAAGGAGATAAAGAAATTTCACCCCCGAATAGGATTCCTTGTTATAAAGAATATATATATATATATATATATATATATGTATATATATATATATACATATATATATATATATATGTATATATATATATATATACATATATATATATATATATATATTCTTTATAACAAGGAATATATTCTTTATATATATATATATATTTTTTTTTTTTTTGAGACAGAGTCTCACAATGTTGCCCTTGGTAGAGTGCTGTGGAGTCATAGCAACCTCAAACGCTTGGGCTTAAGAAATTCTCTTGCTTCAGCTTCCCAAGTAACTGGGACTACAGGTGGCCACTACAATGCCTGGCTATTTTTTGGTTGTAGTTGTCATTGTTGTATGGCAGGCTGGAGCTGAATTTCAACACGCCAGCTCCAGTATATGTGGCTGGCACCCTAGCTACTGAGCTATAGGTGCCAAGCTGGTATAAAGAGTATTTTGGGCTTGGCACCTGTGGCTCAAGAGGCTAAGGCACCAGCCACATACACCTAAGCTGGTGGGTTTGAATCCAGCCCCAGCCCGCCAAACAGCAATGGCTGCAACCAAAAAATAGCTGGGTGTTGTGGGGGGCACCTGTAGTCCCAGCTACTTGGGAGGTGGAGGCAGGAGAATCACTTGAGCCCAGGAGTCCGAGGTGCTGTGAGCTGTGATGCCACGACATGCTACCCAGGGCAATAGCTTGAGGCTCTGTCTCAAAAAAAAAAAAAAAAAGAAAGAAAAAGAAAAAGAAAAAGAATATTTTGAATTTAAGGCCACTCTTGCCCTGAAGCAGTAGAAGAAGTCTCTCCTCCATTTATAAAAAACCTGAGTGGCCTGATTTAGAATCAGAAGAAGCTGCTGACTTCTTCATTACATGCTAATAGACCTGGCTCCAAGGTCATTTGAAACACAGACCTGTCTCGCAGGTTAATCTACAAATCAATCTGTTTTCACCAATCAACACACATCCCCGTTTAGCAACCACTTGCTGCACCAACACTTTCACATTCTCCCATCCTCCTTTCCAAAAGGCATCTATAAAAGTCTCTGACCATCACTGAGAGTCTGGATAATCATTCTTGTGATTCTCCCCATGTGCATGGTATTTGAAAATAAACCTTTTTCTTAGTAATCTACCATAATTGTGAGTTGATCTTCCAGTGAACCAGATCAATGTAAAAAGGCAGGTTTCACCCTGATACCATAGTTTAAGTAGCAGGCAGGATCTCAAAGCCACTCTGCTCTCTCAAAAGCCACACCAGGAAGATTGGAACTCTGACAATGGCCAGCATGTGGTAATATACTTTACTTACCAGTCAGTCTCCCAGTCTTCCTCTTCCTGGGGATTCCAGTTAAACAGACAGTAGAAGATATTTATCCTTTCCATATTGAAGATTGATGAGATAAATGTTTTTGTTAGAGATAGTCTTGTGACTCTGGTATTGGTATATTTTTACATAATTTGTGGTGTATGAATAGTCATATTGTTTGATTCCATCTCTTCTCAGAAATAGATTCTAATCTCTGTCATTGTTACTGCTTGTTTTTGTCACTTGTCTTTCTGTGTCATTTTGCCTAAAGAGGGTTACCATAGGGCAGAACCTGGGCCTAGCTCTCCATCAACCCAACTTATAAACCAGCCTGTACTAGCCAGTTACAGTATTCTGGCTAGTCTGGTGTCTTCTCAGACAAATTTTATTGTGGGTCCCTGAAACAAAAATCATATGAGCTTTCTCTCTCATCCTATTGGACGTATCTGAGCTCAACTTTGTTACTAAGTGGGAATTCTCTCCTTAGCCTCCACCATCCAGAGGGTGTGTTTTGTTTAGAACACATCAGATGGCCAGTCTGTTAAGACTGGGAATCCGAAACACGTAAAATTCTAAGCAGCACACTGTGTGTACCAAACATGTCAAGCTCTGAGATGTAATTCTTCTGTCATTCTCTATTCTATAATAAATCTATTTTTGAGAGCAAAGTTTGAAGATCATGCAAACTGCCTCTTCTAAGTCCCCTCCAGGAACACCTCTAGCTTATATGATAAAAGCTCACTCTAAATCTGGAAGACTACCACCAGGGCTTTCTATGAAGAGGCTTATTAGATTTAGTCACTTTTGGAATAAGATTATCATAGAAAATTATGACTATAAGTGGCCCAAAGATGGACCCTTTGAGCTAGAAAAACTCCTTAATTTAAATAAAATGTTAGAGAGCTCTCATGCTAAAGTAATTGCCTTATTTATATTTATGGGAAGATAAAATTGAAAGAAAAACAAACATAAGTTTTGTGACTAGCCTTAAAAACTCCCCTAAAAAAACTGAAGATCTGAAATCTGAATCAGAACAAAAGTTAAAATCTGTCTCCACCTTAAACCCTCTCCAACTTACACTCCTCTCTATCCTAGATTACTGGTCCCCGATCCCCCAGATCTTTTGGATCACTGGGTTCCTGATCAAAACCAACTTCAAAATCCAACCTCACTTCCTCAACAATTATCCTTAAAACATATTAAAACTATTCCAACCCCAATTTTTCAGAAAATCTTTTTAATAACCAGTTGTCTATCTTAATCTCCTAAATCTCTCCAAAATTTACAGAAAGCAGTCAGGCCTAATTTACAATCCTGAAACATGTAAGTTTGATGAATAAAAGCTGATAAGTAAGAAGTAGGCCTTTTACAGAGCCAAAGTAAAGCTTGGTATTCTGTGCCTCTTATTTCCCAGAACTGTGTAATATAACTCCACCATCCCCAGGCCTCCATATGCAGTGCCCTTTCAAAATGTATCCAGGCCCTCCCCCACAGAGAATTCATGTCTTCTGGACTGCTGCAGATCTTCTGAATTACAAAACCCTTTGGCCTGTACTTTCAGAAGAGCCTACTAAATTTAAAGATGAATTAGAGGCTTATAGCCACTGATAATCCCACTCACAGGGATATTGACTGGTTGCTAAGGGGTATTCTTTCTACATATGATTGTACTGCAGTCATCATACAAGCCAGAAAGCCTCTAGGAGAAGATCCTCTCCATAGAGGGAACAGATGGCCAGATCCTCTTCCTGGACCCCCTACAAATGACCAACAAAGTGCTCAGCTAAATGCTGACATTCAGGGTCTATTAGAGGCAATATTAGAGGCGTTCTCTCCTAAAGTAAATTAGTCTAAAGTTGAATTGTGTACTCATAAGGAGGGAAAGAATCCTAAAGCCTTCACTGAAAGATCTTCAAAGACATGCATTATTATCCTGAAGTGCCAGAACATAGAAATCTTTTAATTTCTGCCCTGGGTGGAAATTTACTTATAAATATAAAAAAACAAATTCAAAACAATACAGTTGACTGGACTGGTCAACCTCTAAATGTTATAATAGAAGCAGCTACACCTTTTTTTTAAAATAATTTACAAGAGAACAAGAAAAAGAAAGATTTAAAATCCACAGTCCTTGCTTTACAAATTGAACCATTGCAGAAACAAAAACAGTTCTTTGAAAATAAAGTAAAATTATCTTGTTTAGATCCTCCAGTTTTCCACAGATACTGCAGAGAACCTGAACATTGGAAAATTAACTGTCCAGTCCTTTAAAAAACAAACAAACAAACAAACAAAAAGAAAACTTAAAGATAAATCCCTAAGTCACAAAAAGTTAATTTTTCTCCTGTAGGACAGTATCCAGTTAATTGATAGAGACAGCTGATCCTCAGTTGCACCCCAGACTCCACTATTAAACTTAAAGTAGAGGCTCAAGAACTGGAATTTGTAATTGACACTGGTGCAACATTTTCTACTGTTCGATCAGAAAAATTGTCTCTACCTCTCACCTTTAATTCTATTCGAGCTTTTGGAGTCTCTTCACAACCTATTTCATTACCTATCTCTTAGGTTATTCCTATATTTCTAGGTCCTCTAAATACTCACCATGCCTTTCTAATATCTGATTATTCTCCAGCAAACCATTTTGATAGAGTCCTGTTATGTAAATTTAATGCTAACTTACAATGTAATGAAAATGGTATCTTTATTTCTCTGCCCTCATATGAAATTCCAAACTTCTTGTTCTCCTTAATAGGGCCCCATTCTGATTTAAATTTCCTAATGACACAATCCTGGAGGATGTCCCGGATAGCCTTTGGGAAAAACATGTAAATGAAGTTAGACTACTATTAAGTGCAGGGCCTGTAAGCATCTTCTGGGTGGGGGGGAACACTTTTCCTTTAGTACCCACTTTCACGAGGTGCAGAACAGGAATCGAACCTATAATAGACTCCCTTTTACAGCAGGGAGTACTCATTTTTACCACCTCACACTGTATCATTCCAATTTTACCAGTAAAAAAGGAAGGAAAATTTGATTCAGATGGAAACCAGATCTATCTGTTTGTACAAGATCTGAGAGCCATTAATTCCTTTGTAATCCCTCAACACTCTGTTGTACCTAATCCAGCTACATCCTTCCCTCAATTCCTTAAACCAATTACTGGTTTACAGCTTTCTTGTCAATTCCCTTATACCCTGACTCACAATTTCTCTTTGCATTTATCTTTAGAGGGAGACAATTAACATGGACAAGAACACCCCCCAAATAATGTGAATCTCTCTCAATACTCTGTCAAATTCTCAAGGCTGATTTAGACTCTATAACCTTTACCCATGGATCCACTCTGGTTAAATACATTGATGATCTTCTACTCTGTAATCAAACTAAACAAGGTGCTTGCTTAGACTTTCTCATTCTTTTAAAATGTCCAGGTATAAAATAGCATCTAAGTCTAAACTCCAGTGGGCACAGACAACTATTACATACTTAGGACATGCAATATATAAAGGCATTCAAAAGCAGACTCCAAAATGCCTTGAGTCAATTTCATCTATCCCTCCTCCCAAAACTGAAAAACACCTATGCAAATTTCCTGGAGCAGCTGGCTACTGACACCAATGGATTCTTAATTTTGCTGTCCTTACTAAATCATTATATTCCCTCCTTCCTCTGACCCGCAGAGGCATTAGACTCCTTTAAAACTCTTAAATTAACATTTTCCATACCTCCTGCATTGGGCTTACCCAATTTTGATAAACTATATCACCCTGAAAATGATGGAATTGCTGCTGGTATTTTAGGACAGCCTTTTTTCATCTTAGATATGTCCTACAGCATATTTTTCATGTCAATTAGATCCCATGGCTGCAGGGATTCCTCCATGCCTATGTGCAGTGGCCCCAGCTGCCATCCTAATTAACAAAGCCAGCACTCTTACATTAGGTTCCCCTATTCTTCTGCATGTTCCCCATGCCACTTCTACTCTCTTATAAGTCAACAAAACTCAGCATCTCTCTGAAGATGACAGCCCACCTATGAACAAGGCTTACTAACTAACCCCGCCATTATTTTACACCATTGTAACACTTTAAATCCAGCTACACTCCTATCTCTCCCTGATGATGGAGATTCCCACTCCATCACACGATTGCCTTATAGCTGTTGATATGATTTCAAAACCACGAGAACTCTCAGACATCCCTTTAAACAGCCCAGACTTAATTCCCTTTTGCAATAGCTCTTGCAAATGTGATTACAAAGGTACTATAATTGCTGGCTATGGTATAGTTTCCTCACATGAAACCCTGGAGGCATACTCCCTGCCTACTATAACATCTGGACAAGCTAGTGAAGTTATAGCCCTCACTAGGGCTTTCACATGAGGTCTCTATTTACACAGATTTCAAATATTCCTTTGGAGTCTGCCATGAAGTTGTCACGATTGGGAAATCCCATGGTTTCTTACTGTCAGCTGGCACCCCTATAGCCAATGGGCCTCTAATTACTTCCCTATTACAAGCCATTCACCTCACCTGTAAGGTTTCTGTTGTTCATTGTGCAGCCTATACTAAAGAAACAAATACTGCATCTCTAGGAAATGATAGAACAGACAGAGCTGCAAAACATGCCACCAAAAATGGTCCCACTATCCTTTTTCCATTCAAATTATTACCCTCCCCTTATCCATATCTGACATCATTATCAGATTAATACTCCACAATCTGAAAAAGGCAAATGGATACATAATGGTGCTAAACAGTTATCAAATGGATTATATATTGGACCAAATGGGCTGGCCCCCTTTCCTTGAACTTTTTGGCTTGCACTGATCCCTCACCAAATGGGACCTGTGTGCAAATGGGGGATAATTAAG
>CAUYRH010072570.1:0-61082 GCA_963574655.1 Perodicticus potto
CTGGTTAACATAGCTTTCATGGCATTTTCTTAGTTATTGTGTTTAGACATTTATATTCTACAGTTAGTAGCTTTCACTTATACCCTTCTAATATGTACCATAGGTGTGGACCCACCAATTACTCTCCCTCCAACCATCCTCTCCCTCCCCTCCCTTGCCTCTTTCCCATATTCTTGTGCAGTTGGGTTATAACTTTCATATGAAAGCTATAAATTAGTTTCATAGGAGGGCTGAGTACATTGGATACTTTTTCTTCCATTCTTGAGATACTTTGCTAAGAAGAATGTGTTCCAGCTCCATCCATGTAAACATGGAAGAGGTAAAGTCTCCATCTTTCTTTAAGGCTTCATAATATTCCATGATATACATGTACCACAATTTATTAATCCATTCGTAGGTTGATGGGCACTTGGGCTTTTTCCATGATTTAGCAATTATGAATTGGGCTGCAAAAACATTTTGATATAGATATCTTTGATATACTGTGATTTGGGGTGTTCTGGATATATACCTAATAGAGGAATTCTAGGATCGAATGGCAATTCTATTTTTAGATCTCTAACTATTCTCCAAACATCTTTCTAAAAAGACCATATTAGTTTGCATTCCCACCAGCAATGTAGTAGTGTGCCCTTTTCTCCACATCCACGCCAACATGTCTGGTTTTGGGATTTTGTGATGTGGGCCACTCTTACTAGAGTTAGATGATATCTCATAGTAGTTTTGATTTGAATTTCTCTGATGATTAAGGATGATGAGCATTTTTTCATGTGACTGTAGGCCTTGCACCTGTCTTCTTCAGAGAAGTTTTTCTTCGGGTCCCTTGCCCACCCTGAGATGGGATCACTTGTTCTTTTCTTGCTAATATGTTTTAGTTCTCTGTGGATTCTGGTTATTAAACCTTTGTTGGAGACATAACCAGCAAATATTTTCGCCCATTCTGAGGGCTGTCTGTTTGCTTTACTAACTGTGTTCTTGGCTGTGCAGAAGCTTTTTAGTTTGAACAGGTCCCAGCAGTGTATTTTTGATGCAGCTTCAATTGCCCAGGGGGTTCTCCTATGAAAAGAAATAGCTGAAGATGTTAACAAATGGAAAAACATACCATGCTCATGGCTGGGAAGAATCAACGTGGTCAAAATGTCCATACTACCCAAAGCAATATATAATTTTAATGCAATCCCTATTAAAGTTCCATTGTCATATTTCAAAGATCTCAAAAAAGTAATACATCATTTTGTATGGAATCAGAAAAAGCCTCTGTCATACTTTAAAGACCTGGGAAAAATTAGTACTTCATTTTATGTGGAAACAGAAAAAACCTCAAATAGCCAAGCCATTACTCAGAAATAATAACAAATCGGGAGGAATCACACTTCCAGACTTCAGACTATTCTATAAATCAATAGTGGTCAAAACAGCATGGTACTGGCACAAAAACAGAGAGGTAGATGTATGGAACAGAATTGAAGACCAAGAGGTGAACCCACACACTTATCATAATTTGATTTTTGATAAGCTTATCAAAAATATACATTAAGGGAAAGATTCCCTATGTAACAAATGGTGCTGGGTGAATTGGCTGGTGACCTGTAGAATATTGAAACTGGACCCACACCTTTCTCTTTTAAAAAAAAATTGATTCTCACTGGCTTAAGGACTTAAACTTAAGACAAGAAACTACAAAAATTCTTAGAGAGGGTGTAGGGGGAAACACTTGAAAAAATTGGCCCAGGAGGCCAATACTTTATGAGGAAGACACCCCAGGCAGTTGAAGCAACATCAAAAATACATTAGTGGGATCTGATCAAATTAAAAAGCTTCAGGACTGCCAAGAACATGCAAAGTATAAGAAATAGACAGCCCTCAGAATGGGAGAACATTTTTTCAAGTTATATTTCTGACAAAGGTCTAATAACCAGAATCCATGGAGAACTAAAACTTATTACTAAGAAAAAAAAATTGATCCCATTTCATTGTAGGCAAGAGACATGAACAGAAGCTTCTCTGAAGAAGACAGGTGCATGGTCTACAGACACATGAAAAAATGCTCATCATCTTTAATCATCAAGAAATGCAAACCAAAACCACTCTGATATACCATCTAACTCCAGTAAGAGGATCCCACATCACAAAATCCCAAAACTACAGATGTTGGCATGGATGTGGAGAAAAGTGAACGCTGATATGAATGCAAACTAGTACGTTCCTTTTGGAAGGAAGTTTGGAGAATGCTCAGGGATCTAAATGTAGACCTGCCATTTGACCCTGCAATTCCTCTTCTAGGTGTATATCTAAAGGACTAAAAATCATTTGGCAATAAAGATATTTGCACCAGATTGTTCATTGCAGCTCAATTCATGATTGCCAACTCATGGAAGAAGCCCAAGTGTCCATCGACCCATGAATGGATTAATAAATTGTGGTATATGTATACCACGGAATACTATGCATCATTAAAGAAAATGGAGACTTTACCTCCTTTATGTTTACAAGAATGGAACTGGAAAATATTCTTCTTAGTAAAGTATCTCAGGAATGGAAAAAATATATATCCAATGTACTCAGTACTACTGTGAAACCAATTTATAATCACTCACACTTGCATATGAAAAATGAAACACCATTATAGCCTAGAATGAAGAAGGGAAGGGGAGGGAGAGAGAAAGATGAGGGGGGTGGGTCAATAGAAGGAGGGTTAGTAGGGGGACCCACACCTAAGGAGCTTATTGCAAGTAAGAGTTGGATCTATTTAGGTGTAGAAGACAAATGTTTTAACGCTGTAATTAGGTAAATGAGATGAAGGCTGTGTTGATTTTAGGATGTAAGCACTCCAATTTGTGCAAATAATCAACACATTGAATCCCATCATGGCATAAATTTATTCATGATCTATGTACAAATGACTTAATAAAAAAAAAAAAAGAAAGAAAAAGAAAGAAAATCACTGCTGCCGAGGGCCCCAGAACTGAGAGAAGTGTTGTAGATTGTGAAGTGATGAATGAAATTGGAATTCCTGCCCAGGCAGATGATAGAGACCTTTCTGAAATCCTTGGATATTTAGTTGAGATCACAGACATGTCAAACATTAAGAGAAAAGACTATATCTTTAAATAAAATACCCCCACCTGAAGATTAAAGAACTGATACAGACATGCTTCAACAATAAGAAAACTAAGTCTGTGAGTGTGATAACGATGTGTCAGTAATTTAATTGCTTACCAAATGACCAAACCTAAATAACTTCAAGGATGTTATAGTGTTACTGCAGCATACTATCCATAGCATCTATCATATACGAAAAAACTAGATAAAAAGGAGAGGAAAATTCTAATAATTAGCAAAAATTTGACAAGTATACAAGGAGGCAAGAAAATATGACCAATACCCAGAAGAAAAATCAACTAATAGCAACGCAAAAGAAAACATGACTAAGACTATAGAAGTATAGGAATATTAAAATAGCTATGAAGATGTTTTTTGCATATGTTCAAGGTTGTATAGAAAACCAGGAACTGCTAGAGTTTAAAAATGAAAAATGAAATAAAAGACATGCCAAATTTGAATGAAAGAAAATTGAATCTCTCACACGATAGTAAAGAAGCAAAGAGAACGACTGTTGACAAAAATCAACATAACTGTGTATTGTTTGGGGACATTAAGAAATACGATGTTTATATAATTCATGTCACAGAAGTTAGAGGGTGGTGGGAAAAATTTAAAATCTTTGCCATTTTCTTTTTTTCCAAATCTGATGACAACTACAGACTGATAGATCCAAGAAATTCAACAAACTCTAAGTATTAAAATGTAGGAAGAAAACTTCACCAAAACCAAACCAACAAACAAAAAAACTCTGGGTAGTACCTGTAGAGTAGGGTACTGGCCCCATATGCTGGAGGTGTTGGGTTCAAACCCAGCCCTGGCCAAAAAAACAAACAAACAAACAAACAAACTCTAAGTCTAACTGGTGACAAAGAAAAATCTACTGCTAGTAATAAGAGTTATGACTTACAGAAGAATAAACATAAGAATGACTGCAGGCTTTTCAACAGAACTGACAAAGGTTTAAAGATAATGAAATGTTATTTTTAAAGTAGCAGAAGAAAACAAAACTATTGACCCCTATTTCTATACCCTCAAAGTACTTTTCAAAAATAAAGATCAAAGGATTGATGTATACCATGACAGCATCTGGAGCACTCTTGACCTGCTTCCCAGTGAAACTAGTGGACATTAGTAAAAAACAAAAACACTCCCCATCCCCTGCAAAAAAAAAAAGCTGACCATGTAAGGCCTCTGGAAATAGATGGTTTTGAAGGCAAACAGAAAAAAAAAAAATCTGTTCCAAAAACCTACAAATTTCAGGAAGAAAAGTAAAATCTGTGGCAAATGAACCAAGATTATTTCTTTCATCCTAAGTTCAACAAAAGCAGAGACTTCACTCGACTGCTAAATAAAGTCAAGATTACAGAGTTTCCCTTTCTTTCAAGGAATAAAATGACTTTAGAGCTTCTCATCCTGACCCTGACTACCTGGTGCTAAGGCTAAAACATGGGGAAATGCTATTTAAAGATGGGGCTCCCTTTTACTATACAACCACCACTCATGAAATGCGAGTTTACTATGAGTGTGAAGTGCTAAAAATGCTTGGTTTCCACAGCTCTTCCTCCAGTTTGTGAGGTGGTAGATTTACACCAAGAAAGACTACCAGCTGCTGCCTGCTCCCCGACTAGTGTTAACTCCTAAAGCATGGGTGTCATTAAAAAAAAAAACTGGATAAAAAGGAGAGGAAAATTCTAATACTTAGCAAAAATTTGACAAGTATGCAAGGAGGCAAGAAAATATGACCAATACCCAGAAGAAAAATCAACTAACAGTAATGTAAAAGGAAACATGACTAAGAAAAACAGGCTTTCACTGGGAGGCAGGTCGAGAGTGCTCCAGATGCTGTCATGGTATACATCAATCCTTTAATCTTTAGTTTTGAAAAATACTTTGAGGGTATAGAAATAGGGGTCAATAGTTTTGTTTTCTTCTGCTACTTTAAAAATAACATTTCATTATCTTTAAACCTTTGTCAGTTCTGTTGAAAAGCCTGCAAGCCTGCTTTTCAAGAAGACATTGCTATTGTCCTTACCCAGAGCTCCAGAGTTCCAGATCAGAGATTTTCCCTGGTGGGAAAGCAAAATACAAAACTAATACTTCCTAGTCTCTTCCTGAAGAAACTGACTTTTTCTGAAACAGTTTGGAGAAGTTTAAATGAAAAGGCCTCCTAAGAGCAGAGGAGATTGTAGTGGAAGGTAACTGGGAGGAGGTTAATGACTCTAATAAAGATACAGCCTACACTATTGGCTGACTATTTTTTAGGGTAAAACTGGAAATAAAAGGGCTTGGAGGAACACTCAGAACATAGTCAGCATAGCATACTGACTTCAGAAATTATTCTCTCAAAGGAGACACACTTTGATTGGATTTGTTTGTGGAGCAATTTATGCCCCTAGGGACACACTGAGGACCAAAAAACTGGCTAGGTTACGTGTAGTGGTCCAGGCCTGTAAATCCAGCACTTGAGAGGCTAAGGCAGGAGATAACTTGAAACCAGGTGTTTGAGATCAGCATCAGGAAGAGTGAGACTTTTTCTCTACAAAAATTAGAAAAGTTAACCCAGCTTGGTGGTGTGTGTACCTATAGTCCCAGCTACTTGGGAAACTGAGGCATCATGCCCCTTCAGCCTGGGAGACACAGCAAGATCCTGGAGAGAGAGATAAGGAGAAAGAGAAAGTTGGCCAGAAAGGAAAGGAAATAGGGAATGTTAATAGATGGATGTGTTCAAGAAAAAAGTGGAAAAGAATCCCATCCACTGCTACTGCCATCCCATGATGACTGCAGGCATACAAAAGCTATACCTCTTTAAGGAGCTTTGTCAGAGGACCAATGTTCTAGGGAGAGGGGGAGAGAGAAAGAGTAAATAGTCCAACCATCCACTAAACCAATAAATAATCAAATTACAATAATAAGCCTAGAGAGGGGATATTACTCAAGGGTACCCAGAATGCCTACAATCTATGATCTAAAATGTTTACTTTCCAAGAAAGAAAAAAAAAAAGAGAGAGAGAGACATGGAAAGAAATAGGAATGCATGTTCTATACTCCACACAAGAAATAAGCAAAAGATAGTGCCTCTGAGGTGAATTAGATGTTGTATTTAATGGAAGAGTTTGCAAACTAGCCATTAAAGGCATATTCACAGAGGTATGATTAAAGAAGCACAGAAATATATGTTAACAATTTTGCATAGAGAATGCCAATAAGAGATATAAATTATTTTTAAAAAGTAATGAAAAATGAAAATTCTAGGACCGAAAGTTCAATACCTAAAATTTTAAAATCACTGGAGTAAATGACATAATTAGCAAAATTGAAGTTTGATTTATTAAAATTATGCAGACTAATGAACAGAGAGAAAGCTATGATGAAAAATGAACAAAGTCTCAGAGACAGGTAAGACACCTAGTAAGTGCAACAACATATACACAATAGCAGAATCAAAAGAAAAAAGAGAAAAGAAAAAAAATAAAAAGCAAAGAAGTGATAGTTGAAAATCTTACAAATGTATTGAAAAAGGCCGTCCTAAATGTGGAGAAAGTTCAATAAACTTTAAGTGGAATGAACATAAAGAGACTCACAAATAGGCACATCATTGAACAAATGCTGATAATAAAGGACCAGGAGACAATTTTACAAGCAGCAAGAGAAAAATGACAACATAACAAAGGAATTTCAGGAAGATTAACAGCTGACCTGCAGAAACACTCATGTCCAGATGCAAAGGTAAACATGATCAAATTTCTCAAAAATAATAACTAGCCACCAACAATCCTATATTCAGCAAAGATATTGTTAAAAACTAAAGGTGAAATAATTGCTGCTCAGCCTTTTACCTAAGATCATGTATAAAAATAAAGGCAAAATAAAGATTTTCCCTTGATAAACCAAAAAATTAAAGAAGTTGTACCTAGCAGACCATCTTACAAGAAATAGTATAGAAATTCCTCAGAGAGTAATTCAATTTTAGAATTGAATACTTATAAATAAACTATAGATAAAGAGACACAAAAAATAAAAAATAGATAAATTTTAGAATTGAATACTTATAAATAAATTATAGATAAAGATACACAAAAAATAAAAAAAATTTAAATAGAGTTAGAACAAAAATGCAATATATGAAAATTTGTTGTATGTAGCTAAAATAGTTTTTGGAAGAAAAATTAAAGCATAAAATAATTATATTTAAAAAAACCATAACTTACTGATCTAAGTTTTTACCTTAAGGAACCAAAGAAAGATGAAACAAAATGTGCCTATGATAAGAAAAAGGAACAAAATAAGAATTATAAGAGTATCAATAAAAGAAATAGAAAGCACAAAAATGAAATGAAGAACCTGTGTGAGGTTTTTAAAGGTCAATAGAATTGGTAAACAAAGATAAGAAAAAATGTAAATTTCTGACGTTAGTAATGAAAGCAGAGATATTACTACAGATTTTCCATGCATTAAGATATAAGGGAATTCAACTTTGATAACTTAGATGAAATAAAAAATATCTTTGGAAAATGTAAACTATCAAAGGTCACCCAAGAAGAAATAGACACCATGAATAGCCATCCACACACTTTGAAAAGTTAGTTACAAGTTTAAAATGTTTTTACAAAGAAAATTTCAGCCCCAGGTATATTGAATGATGAACTCTCCTTAACATTAAAGAGAAATATTAAAAGTTTTAAAGAAAAATATCTAGAAAGTATAAGAGAAACAAACACTTTGCATGTCATGAATACAGATGAAAAAAATTTATAGCTTAGAAAACTTAAGACAGCTATTTCTAAACTGGGAATACTATATCATGACCAGGTTTGTCCTAAGAATTCAAGGTACTTTTACATTTTAAAATCAAGACAGCCACAGTCACTCCGAGATGCTAAGGCAGAAAGATTGCTTGAGGGTAGGAACTCAAAATCAGCCTGGCAACATAGTGGGACTCTGTCTACAGAAAACAACATTGAAACCAATGTGATTCACAACACAAAATGAGTAGAAAATAAAAATCATATGATTATTTCACAATATGTAGTAAAAGCATGTGAAAACTCTTAATGTATATTCATAATAACTCTATGGAAAAACACCATGGATTTTTATTCCAGTTACTAGGACTGGTGTTTATATACATTGGTTATTTATGTTTTTTAAAGCTTTTATTTGTATACATTCTGTTTGAGCTTTTGTATTCCGGTACTATATAACTATTTAAAGATTAATAAGCTGTTCACGTTCAAGGTATCTAATTCTATACCACATTCTACCTAGATCTATTTGGCCACTTTTATTTCAGGGCTTTAAATCCAAATGTACATAATAGAAAGAAACAAAAATCACAGACGCACAACAATAAACAGGAATCTAATTTATAGAATGTATAGATGAAGCTAAAGATATAATCTAGCCGGAAAGTTCCAATTAGACAATGAGAATTCCTGCAGGAGACAGAGTGGTGGCTTCCAGTGCTTCTCCTGTTCAGAGTTAGGTCACCATCCTCTGCATGCCCAGCAAATAATCTTGAGTATGGAGTTTTTATAGCTGTATTGCTTCTACAAATCATCACAGTCCTCACTGCTTCCTTCATGATTACTTACATTTCTTGGAGTGGCCAGAAGGTTAGTTCATGCAGGCATACAAAAGTTGATTCTTTCACCTAAAATTGGGAGGCGCTGATGGCCCCTCTTAGTGACAGAGCTCCATGTAAGATTAGCTGTAGCTGTGATTGCAGTAGCTTTACAACAGCCCCTTCTCTGTCCAGTTCTATCTTCTTCACTGACTGACAAGACTATCTCCTGAGAGTACTCCCCAGTAACTTGTCTGCACACAACTCCTTGTTTTAGAATCTGTTTTCAGGGAAGCCAATGTAAGACCTTCAATGAAGATTGAAGTGATGCTTGAAAGAGAATATCTTTTCAGGTACAAGGTGTGATTTTCAAAAAGGTGAACTTTGCAGTGAATCAAGTAGTCGACAGAACAGAGTGTGACTGAGGTGTGTGAAACAGGAAGCGTTACCTGACCAAAGAATAGTGGAACTACTGAATTTAAGTAATACACAGCTTTATGAAAATTATTTCTCAGAAAATCAATTTGAATCACTAAATAGGAAGTAAAGTTAGCTTGAAAAAATAATGTAAAAATAATTTATTTTAAAATAAGTGGAACAGAATCATTTGACAATTTGACACCTAGATCCTGTGATTGCCAAGTACATTCTGGCAGTATTGGCACTAAAGCCAGGGCAAATTTAAAGAGTTCCAGTGAGCAAAGCTGGTGCCAACCTATGCTGAAAATTAAACTTAAACACTAATGCCAATTTGTTTTTACTTCACGATAAGGAAAAGAGAAGGCTAAAATTAAATTTTTACATGGTACCCATTCCAGTTATCTGTAAACGCCTCCTTCATTTCTCCTCATTTACCTGAGCTTCTGTACATCTGCTGGGAATGAAGCTAACCACCAAATTTCTAAAACGAGAAATCCGGGAGTCAATTTAGACTCTTATTCTCATGATCCTTACATGCATTTCCTACATCAAGTCCAAGCTGGCTGCTACTCTTTAGTGTCTGATGCTTCTCGCCAGTTCCACTGTTAATTGTTTAACTCTGGTAATCAGTATTTTTTTGCCATCCATATCTTCCAAACTAACCCAAAAGTTCTAAAAATGAACTTAGAATAACACCCAACACTTAGAAACAGGCTGCTGTGAGACTGAGCTGTGAAGTTACCACACTCTCTACAGCTTCTTGCCTATGCTGCTTGCCTGGGACAGGCCCCACCCTCCGTAATTAGAGACCCAAGATACCATTTTAATAGTTTAATGTAGGATTAAAATCTGCCTTCATGCCAAATTTGGGCTGACAAGGCTAGAGTGACCACCTGACCAGTGAGGGACAGTGGAGATAAAGCTTTCCTAAGCACACTTAGGAAAACACCCCCTATACTACAGTGGTGATGGGATTAGAGAATTGTTCATCTGGCCCAAGAAAGCTACTGATAATGCCAACATGGACACCCTGGGTCCAATTGGCCTGATCCATTCCTGGTACTGCCATTACTCACAGAACACTAGACGCCCAGGGGCCTGAGAACCAACCAACATCCCCAGCTCATTATTTCCAATACTGGCTTCTGAAAAAGTCATGAGGGGGCAAAAACACTGGCCATTCAACACCTACTAACACTGATGCCAATGTGAGCTAATATGGGGACCAAAACAGGCAATGCAGACTACTGCTGACACCACTGGGGCCCTACTCAGGTGGCATCAAAGTTCTCAGCAAAACTTGACCAGAGCCTCAACTGTACTCTATGCCTCTGAGAAAATCACAGGTACCCTGACCATCTGTATTACCAAAGAAACATAACAAAACTCACATTACTACAGGTATCCAAAATGAACACTAACATATTCTGCTTAACCAACAATATGAGTCTTAAGGAAAATATTTTCCATATGAAAGTAATTTGAGGCCAATTTCTTCAAGTGTTTCTTTTGCACTCTCTCCAAGAATCTTTATAGTTTCATGTCTTAAGTTTAAATCTTTTACCCAGTGAGAATCAATTTTTGTTAATGGTGAAAGGTGTGGGTCCAGTTTCAGTCTTCTACAAGTCACTAGCCAATTCTCCCAGCACCATTTGTTAAATAGGGAATCTTTCCCCCAATTTATATTTTTGATAGGCTTATCAAAGATCAAATGATGATAAGTGTCTGGGTTTATCTCTTGGTTCTCTATTCTGTTCCATAGATCTACCTCTCTATTTTTGTGCCAATACTATGCTGTTTTGATTACTATAGATTTATAGTATAGTTTGAAGTCTGGTAGCATAATTCCTCCTGATTTGTTTTTATTTCTGAGTAATGTCTTGGCTATTTAAGTTTTTTTCTGGTTCCATATAAAATGAAGTACTATTTTTTCCAGATCTTTAAAGTATGATGGTGGTGCTTTGATAGGGATTGCATTAAATTTGTAAATTGCTTTGGGTAATATGGAGATTTTAACAATGTTGATTCTTCCTAGCCATGAGCATGGTATGTTTTTCCATTTGTTAACACCTTCAGCGATTTCTTCTCAGAGTTTCATAATTATCTTTATAGAGATCTTTCAAGTCCTTTGTTAGGTAAATTCCAAAATACTTCATCTTCTTTGGCACAATTGTAAAGGGAATAGAGTCCTTGACTGTTTTTTTTCTTGGCTTAACTATTACTGGTATATATAAAAGCTATTGATTTGTATTGATTTTGTATCCTAGAAGCTACTATATTCCTTGATCACTTCTAAGATCACTTTTGTAGTCCCTGGGGTTTCCCAACTATAAAATCATATCATCTGTGAAGAGTGAGAGTTGATTTCCTCTGACCCTATTTGCATACCTTTGTTTGCCTTCCCTTACCTGATTGCCATGGCTAGACCTCCATTACAATGTTAAAAAGCAGTGGAGACAATGGGCAACCTTGCTTGGTTCCTGATCTGAGTGGAAATGAAGGACCCCCCAGACAATTGAAGAAACACCAAAAATACATTACTGAGATCTGATCAAACTAAAAAGCTTCTGCACAACCAAGAATACCGTAAGTAAAGCAAGCAGACAGCCCTCAGAATGGGAGAGGATATTTTCAGGTTATGCTTCTGACAAAGGTTTGATAACCAGAATCCACAGAGAACTTAATGTTATTAATAAGAAAAGAACAAGTAATCCCATTTCATTGTGGGCAAGGGACTTGAACAGAAGCTTCTCCGAAGAAGATAGGCACATGGCCTATAGACACATGAAAAAGTGTTCATCATCTTTAATCATCAGAGAAATGCAAATCAAAACCACTTTGAGATATCATCTAACTCCTGTAAGAGTGGCTTATATAACAAAATCCCAGAACTACAGATGTTGGTGTGGATGTGGAGAAAAGGGAACACTTCTGCACTGCTGGTGGGAGTTCAAGCTAATATGTACCTTTTGGAAAGAAGTATGGATATGGAGAATACTCAAGGATCTAAAAGTAGACCTGCTGTTTGTTTCTGCAATTCCTCTACTAGGTCCATCCAAAAGACCAAAAATCACTTTATAACAAAGATAATTGCACCAGATTGTCCATTGCAGCTCAATTCATAACAGCCACGTAACGGAAGAAGCCCAAGTGCCCATTGACCGATGAATGGATTAACAGATTGTGCTATATGCATACCATAGATATTATACAGCCTTAAAAATGGATGGAGACTTTACCTCTTTTACATTTACATGGATGTAGCTGGAACATATCCTACTTAGTAAAGTATCTCAAGAATGGAAGAAAAATATCCAATGTACTCAGTACTATTATGAAACCAATTTACCATCACTCACACTTTCATACGAAGAATAGATCACAACTATGGCCCAAGATGAAGGAGGGAGGAGGGTGTTGGGAAGGGAGGAGGGAGATCAGATGGAGGGAGTGTGAATGGTGGGATCACATCTATGGTGCATAATGCAAGGGTACATGTTGGATCTATTAGTATGGAGTATAAATGTCTTAACACAATAATTAAGTAAACAAGATGAGGCATATATTAACGAGTGTGATGTAAGCATTCCTAATTCTATATGAAATAAGTACATTGTACCCCATAAATGCATTAATGTATACATGGTCTATATGTATACATGATCATATATGTTTATGATTTAATTTTTAAAAAAAGGAAGAAATGGTAAAAAAAGAAAGCAATTTCAAGGAGTTGAAATAAGTGCTACACAAGATGCATAGTTATTAACAAAAGGACACAAGAAAAATGACAAAGCTAGGAAATATGACACCAGAAAATGATCACAATTACCCAGGAAAAATCCCAATCAAAAAGAACTTGTTGGAATGCCAGATTAAGAATACAAAATATCAATTTTAAAGAGGCTTAATAAGGTACACAGGAAATCAAATCTAAAAACCATTACAAAGAAATCATAAAATCAGCTCAAACTATGAATGAGAAATTTATCAAGGAGATAGATACCAAATAAAGGGATTGAAAGAAATTCTGGAACTGTAAAATCCACTGAAGGAAATATAAGATACATTTGAAACCTTCAGTAATAGTCTAGACAACAGAATAAAGAGTCTCAGAAAATGAATATGGGTTGTTAAAATAATCAAATCAGACAAAAATAAGAAAAAAAAAGAAGGAAAAGGAATGAAAAAACCTTCTATATGTCTGGGACTGCTTATAGAGAATGCAACTATCTTCCAAATTATTAGTATTCATGAAGGAGAAGAGCGATTATAAAGTTTAGAGAAACTATTTAAAAGAATTAGGAATTAAAATTCCCAAGTCTAGCCTGTAGTCCCAGCTTCTCGGGAGGCTGAGGCAAGAGAATCATCTAAGCCCAGGAGTTGGAGGTTGCTGTGAGCTGTGATACCATCGTACTCTACCGAGGGCAATAAAATAAGACTCTGTCTCTAAAAAAAAAAAAAAAAAAATCCCAACTCTAGCAAGACATCCTGATACCAGAGCCCAAGACCCGAGAGACACCTGGGACAAACATATGTACCTCTTGATAGTCTGAAATTAAAAAAAAATAAAGAAAGAAAGAAAGAAAAGAAACAAATAATGTCACAAGGCTTTAGTAACCAAAACATGGGCCTGTTATAAAAATAGACACATAGATCAATGAAAGAGAATGGAGAACCCAGAAATACAGCTGTGTATTTACAGCCATTGGATCTTTGAGAACACTGATAACAACATACACTAGGGAAAGGACATACTTTTCCTTAAATGATTCTGGGGAAATGAGCTTACCATATATAGAAAAATGAACCTGGACCCCTACCTGTCAACATATATTAAAAAAACTCAAGATGGATTATAGACTTGAATGCAAGACATAAATCTATAAAATCCTGGAAGAAATAATTTCCGGACATTGATCTAGGTAGAGAATTTACAAATGAGACCTCAAAAGTGCAGGCCACCAAAACAAAATAGGTAAATGGGACTTAAACTACACACTACACAGCTTTTTCATAGTAAAAGAAATAATCATCAGAGTGAACGGACAACTTGTAGAATGGGAGAAAATATTGCAAACTATAATCCTTGACAGAGAGCTAACATTCAGAATTTACGGGGAATTCAAACAACTCTACGAAAACAAAAACAGATAACCTGATTAAAAAGTGGACTGAGGACATGAATAGATAATCTTCAAAAGACAAATGGCCTAAAAGAATATAAAAAATGTTTAACATAATCAGTTGTTGTTGTTTGGGTGCTGTGTCCTCCAAGTCTGGTTTTGAAATTTGATCTGCAAGGTCAGAAATCTGGATAAATGGGAGGTGTTTGGGTCTTGGGGGTGGATTCTTTGTGAATGTTTTTGTGGCTTCCTCGTAGTAATGAGTGAGTTCTCACTCCATTAGTTTTTGCAAGAGCTGATCATTTAAAGGAGTATGGCATCTCCCTACTCTCCTTGTCTGTCCCACTCCTTCTCTCATTATGTGACCTGACTGGTCCCACTTCTTTTTCTTGGATTGGAAGTTCCATGAAACCCTCACCAGAAGAAGATGCTATTGCCATGCTCTTATAAAGTAAGCATAATTATGAGCCAAATAAATCCATTTCTTGTGTACATTTCCCAGGTTATTTATGCCTTTATAGTAGAACAAACAAACATAGTAATTATCAGAGAAATGCCAATTAAAACTACAATCATATGACATCTTACACAAATCAGAATAGCTACTACTATTACTAAAAAGATAAAAAATAACAGATGTTGGTGAGTATGAGGAGAAAAGGGAATACTTAAACACTGTTAGTTTGAACATAAATAAAATCAGAATGTAAATGAGTGCAACTTCTTTGGAAAATACTGTAGAGATTTCTCAAAGAGCTAAAATACAACTACTGTAGAGTCAGAAATTCCACTGCTGCAATTGGGGGATAAATCAATGTATATAATAAAGAGACCAGCACTCATATGTTTATCCCAATAGCAAAGATATAGATTCTAGCTAAGTGGCCATCAGTGAAGGATTAGGTAAAGAAAACATGGTATACATACACAGAGGAGAACTATTCAACAATGAAAAAAGAAGGAAATTATTTTCTTTTAGTAACATGGATTGAACCAGAGGTCTTTATATTAATTCAAACAACTCAGATACAGAAAGACAAATACCACATATTCTCAATTTTAAGCGGAATTTAAATGTACACATGGAGGTAGAATGTGGAAAGAGAGACAGTGGAGACTGTGTAGGGCAAGGGTGTGGGGGATGGAGGATGGGAGGTTCATGTTCATTGATCCTGCCATGAATTCACTGAAGACTCTAGCATACCACAATGTAATATATCAATGTAGCAAAATTATACTCTTACCTTATAGATGTTTACTAATAAAATGTACGTGCAAAAATATATAAATGTCAGCATTACTAAATTTAGAAATATTTAAAACCTAAAGTTATGCATCTTAGGAAGATAGCCTATCTAAATTATTTACTGAATAGGCTATAGATAATTTATTTCAGAATAGTTGAAATAAATTTGCTTTTAATTTACTTTTCTTATTGCTTTCCCACAATGTAATATATCAATGTAGCAAAACAGCACTTGTACCTCATAACTATATACAATTAATTTTTTTAAGTTCTAAGAAAATTCTAAGTACAAATTTGATCATGTTATCATTCTATAATATGTTCAACAGCTGTTTTTAAGACATATGTCAGGCTTCTTACCACAGTCTTTCTATGAGTTACATTTGCAGACACTTATCTTCACATAAAATCTAGAGGCCCAACTACATTATACTACTTTGAGATCATGCAAATGCGAGCCTATTCTCAGAATAACTCCCTTCCTTAGGAAGTCCACTACTTCAGGTAAGAAAAATTAGTGTCTTTAAGAATGTGCTTTGGCTAAAATTTGAATTTGCTAAATTTTTTCCAAAATTGAATTAGAATGACCTAATCTGGACATGCACTCTCTAGTCAGTCCTGAGAATCCAGACTTTTATTAGTTTCAGGCAGTTTGTGTCAAACTCAAAATGTGTCTTTCATAGCTACATTGCTCTGATGCACCAGCTAAAGCTTTCCTAGCTGTATTAGTTCTCCTCAAGTCTGCCTCCTCTGTGCCCCTGCAGGTCCCCTTAAAATATTTAGAGTGAATTTTTCAAATTGATTTTCTTCTCTTATTACATTCATTTTTCTTACACTGATATTTTAAACAGAAGGATATAATATATTTGATGAACAAAAATGTTGATAATCCCATCTATTTTTTTCTTTATATGTTCATAACAAGTCTACCTGTATAGCATCTTATTTTAAGTTACTATAAAATGACTTTAAATATATTGATAGAACAGATAATTCCATATATATATATATATATATATATATATATATATATATATATAGTTGCAGTTTATGGCCTGGGGTTGGGTTTGAATCTGCCACCTCTAGTATATGGAGCCGGTGCCCTACCCCTTTGAGCCACAAGCACTGCCCAATAATTCCGTATTATTCATTCTTTTTCTTTCAGGTTAATATGAAGGTAACACATGATTAGGTTACATTATTTGTGTTTGTAAGGTAAAGTCAAAAGTCTCAGTTGTAGTTGAGTCCTTCACACAGGAAGTGTACTGTGTACCCCTACATTGTACCCAATAGGTGGGAACTTACTGAGCTCCCTCCCTCCATTGTTGAATTAGTGTTATTTTTCTCTTGTAGGGGTCTTGAGTCATTGATCTACTAGTTTTGAATTAGAACTAAGTACCTGTTAGTTCTAATCTAATCTAATCTAATCTAAAACCAGATGCCTGTTTTTTTCGTTTTTGAGATCCTTTACTTAGGAGAATGTTCTCCAAATCTATTCAAGTAAATACAAAAACAATGCAATGTCTCTATATTTCTTATGGCTTGATAGCATTCCATGGTGGACATATACCACACTTTATTAATCCATTCCTGTGTTGATGGGCACTTGGGTGGTTTCCACATCTTTGCAATTAAGCTGCTATAAACATTTGAGTGCAAATGTTCTTAAGGTAAAATGATTTTTTTCTTCTGCATAAGTGCCCAGTAATGGGATTTGAGGGATCAAATAGAAAGTCTGATTCATAACATTTTATCCATTCTTACTCAGGGTTGATTTTGCCTTACAGGACTGAAACATTTAAGTTTGTCACTATGAGGGATTCTGGGAACGACTGCCATCTGCTGGATAAAATCCAGGGGCACTATTAAGGGTACCTTACAGGGTATGAATGGTTCCCCACAACAAAGACTTAACACAGTCCAGTACATGAATTGTTCTTAGGTAGAGAAACTCTGACCTACTTTGGATCAGATGTTTACTGAGCTCAGGGGTCAGACTGTTTGAATCTCAGTTGAAATCCTAGTTTTACTTAAAAACTATCTCTACAACTTGGTTAGTTTATCAGTTCCTCAGCTTTTTGTTTTTTTCTCATGAAACTGAGGTAATGACTCATGCATCAAAGATTTATAATCAGAATTAAATACTAAAAACAGTATCTGTATGTGGGTAACAAAAATAAATACTATTATCATATATTATAAACATACCATTACCCATGAATATATGATATTTCAATTACAAAATTATTAAATCAAAGCAATTTTGCCAGAATCTATTCATCTTGTTGCAATGTGCATCAGTAACTGGTTATGGTGTTGTACCTATCATGGCCTATAAGAAAAACTCGGACCACACTTCAGGTACAAATCAAATGGTGATTTATTACACCTGAGCAGGGAACTGCCACCCCAAAGAGTGGGCATCCCTGAGAGAAGAGCAGGCTGCTTTTTATACCTTTTTCTGTTGCTAAGCAGGCAAGTACAGAAGCAGAACGTGGTGGTTAGCTCTGGGGAGGAGGGGGTTACAGTATGGTGATTGGCTCAGGGGGCTACAGCATGGTGGGTGGCATGGGGAAAGTTTGGGAAACTCAGTAGCTTGGGAAACTTTGCTTGAAAAAGCTTTCACCATTGTTTTAGCCATGGCTATGGGGTTAAGGGACCTAGGAGAACTTCCTTATTCTATTCTGAAACCTTTTCTCGGAATTTGCCCAGGGGGGTGTAGAGACATGTGGGGACTCAGGCTGAGACAGTTATGGCCCTTTAGGGGTCTTCTTGCTGGGTCAGTTATTATATGTGGTTTCTTTTTGTTTTAACTAACCCCTCACCCCAATTAACTGTAGATGATACTGAAAATGTTTTGTGCTATTTTACTCTTCTCTCCAGATACATCAGGAATAAGTTGTTAGTGTTTCATACCATTCACATAACAAGGGAAAACAGAAATATGCAGTATTAGCAGAAGGTAAAAATGGCATACAGTTTCATCTAGAATGATAACTGAAAGTAGTTGTTTTAATTATTCTACATGGATCTATGAGAATGCTTAACCTTTTAACAGTAGCAACATTTTAAATTCCCAACCAAGGGAAACATTGGCACTGTTAAAATCTAAATAATCAGAGGGTATACCAGCTTATTTTTAATATTACAATGTCTGTGTTTTTCCATTATTATTTTAAAAAATTGTAAAAGATATAGAGCTTGACAAAGGATTCCCTTGTTTGATGAGAACAAGTAAATTAATATAAGGTGAACAAATTTGTGTTCATATATGTAGTTGTAAATATAAATCTAGAGCAAAAGTTCATCTCTCTCCAAAACTCTGGAATTTTCTTGGTTTCCTCTTTTGAGGTTTTTGATAAAATATTAATGGGCTCCTGAAACACTGTTGTTAGAATAAAATAATTTTAGAATATTTTAAAAAATAATATGCAAATTATCATATTTTAGAAAATTTTCAAGAAAAAAGTGTATACTTCCATATGTTTTAATGGTCAGTATTACAGCAACAGTCTGAATCATCACTTAGTTTGACTGGAATTTATTGGAAGCTGTTTGTGTAAAATGTGAGTCATTTCTCAGCTTATATTAGACTTCATTTTTATTTAAATAATGACTACTCCTCTAGGAAAAAAACATTATAAAAGTGATATAATGTGCTAGATCAAAATATCTACTTGCAACAATAACTAATTAAACTATAGATATCTGATAAAAAAATTCCCACAGCTATCTAATGTATATATTCAGGGCTAGATATTTGAGATGATAAATTTTAATCATGAATGTTGACTTTGAAAACTATAAAACTTTAAGGCAATAGAATAAGCAAGAGGCAAGTTCCATTTGGTCGGTATTCTATCTAAAGACTGTAAGTGGAAAGAATCTGATTCAATCAGTCCATTGGTTCTCGGGTATGACTACACATTAAAATTATCTGGGAACTTTTGAAATACTGTTTTCCAGTCCTCATCAAAGAAAATTAAGTCTGAATCACTGTAAGTAAGGCCCGAGAATCAGTATTTTTGAGATGCTCCTAAAGCAATTCTAACGTGCTGCCAGGGGTGCAAATTCCAAGTCAGAATAAGAGGCTTGTGAGGTTAGTGAATGTCAATGGTTTCACCTGCTTTACTAGTGAGGTTAACAACCTCCCTCCTCACCGAGCAAAGCCCCACCACCTGCTGTGCAGGTGGAGAAGTAATGTTCTGTTTGTTTTCCTTTGAGCTGAGAAAAGAATATGGAAAGGGAAGTGTTTTTTTGTATCCTGTTTCCTTTTAATCTCACAACATTTCCTATGTGGTCCAAATAGTCTGTCTGTCACTGGAAAAGGAATTATCTATTTTTATCCTTATCTTTCTATTTGATCTTTACTTCTTTAGTTTTTCTGATTATAAAAATAATACATATGGGTTCACTACAGAAAAATGTTCAAACACAGAAATACAAAACAGAAAATAAAACTAATTATTTGTAATACCAAAAAAAAGACAAAGCATAAAGCTTTATAGACAAATGAAGAACTGACATTTCTAGGTAGGGAATTGTGATATTTTAATGAAAAATGTTTCAAATAAATTATGGAGCATTTTGGGAGAAAAATTGCTATATTTGAGATAAAAAAACAATGAGAGCAAGTCTAACACTTCTAGATATAATCATATATAAAACTTCAGCAATTGAAATAAGAGCAAATAAAAAAGAAACAGATTTAATGGGATCATTTTGTTTTGTTTCTTGTTCATTTGTTAGCCTTAGTATGTCAATACATGCGTTTGTCTCTTCCACCTCTCTAAATTACACTAAGGAGATTAAAGTATTATTGCTCTGAAGAAAGCAGCTCCATGTGGTCCATGTTTTAGAATCACTAAAGCAGCCTACAGACAGGACAGGTATCAAGGAAGTGAAAGTCCTAGTGAGTAGCCCTGGAGAAACTAGAGTTTCCTGCTCAGTCATGTATGGGAGCCATTTTGTCATCAGAGTCCCCACCCCTAGCTGAGGTGACTGCTGCCCTCATGGGCATCTAGACTACAGTGTTATGTGAAACTGAGCAAAAATCACTCAGCCAAGCTACTATTGAATTTTTGATCTACGGAAACTGTTTATTGTCTTAACCTGTTAAATATGAACATTTAGCATACACCACTAGTTATCCAATATGGTAATAAAAGAGAAGAAGGAAGTGATAATAGGCAAAAGCTGATAAGACAATTTGAAAACTCTTAGACAAATGGACAATTGCTACAGGTGGAATGTAAGCAAAATTGAAAACATGTAGATGCATAATTGAAAGTTAATTAAAAAAAAAAACAAAACCACCTTAAATCCTGGAATATCCTTTTCCTCTCATATCCATACACATAACAAAAGAAAACAGAAAACATTATCCTTTACTTTTTTTTTGTAGAAAACTCACGACTTTCTCTAAGAAGGGATGGTAGATTGTGACAGACCATATACAACTGTGGAAAGGAGAGTTTGATTTAAATGTGGTCAATTGAATGGAAATCTACTTGGCTGTTCAGAGAAATTTAGCCCAAGTCTTCAAAGAGCCTCCCAGAACTAAAATAATTAGCATTATAACCTCTAGCCATATTGAATATTTATTTAACCAAATATTGTAACATAAGCTTACTGTGAGAGTGGAGTACAGGGAGAGTGATGGAAGGGGTTATGGCTCTTACAGATCTAAATTTCACCCTCCACAACTGAAAATAATATGTTCTTTCTACATTCACATATGTTAAAGTAGTTTACCCTATATACATTTCATTTATACTCAGGTAAATATAAGAAAACTGCCTAAAAAGAAGAAAAATGGGATGCGGGAGTGCTAGGGAATTGTGTTATTAAGATCACTCTTTCTATTACTTGCATTTTGGTCCTATTTGAATATTTAAACTGAGTATATATACTACTTTTATGAAATAAAATTCATTAAAATGATTATAGCAAACTAATTAAAATGCAAATGTGACCAAAATGTGGGAAAACATTTCCAACTAATGTGACAGTCAACAAGATAATATTCATGTATTCAAATAATTCACTCAGTACTGGGCAAAAATAAAACATGCTGTCATGGTTGAGAGTGAAGGATTTGGAGACTGAATCCATTTTTCAATCTCAGAATTTCAGATCCTTTGTCACTATCTCTTATTCCTGACTAGGTACATAGCTTCATCATCTATAGTTCTTGGAAAGATAAACATGAGAAAGTCAGTAAAAGTGTTTTGACAGTACCTGCTGTATAGTAAGTCAATAACTATTAGCTATATAATTCAGTAGAAAATATTTACTAAGCAGCTCTTTGTACACAGCACTGTCTTAGGTCTGAGTGGAAAGAAACACGAAACAAGGATAGTTTCTGCATGTGGAGTTGGCTGTCAGTCTGGTTAGTAGGCTATATAAAAATCAAGAGAAAATAAAGCTAGAGATAGAAAAACCTAAACATTCTTCAAAAATTTGAGTCTGAAGTGATTAGTGCTCTGAAAGAAACAGCATACTAGGTAATATTAGGATGTGTGTGTCAAAAAATGGAAATTATACTTATAAAGGTAATCATTGATTCTCTCATGAAGAGAAGGTATTTAAGCAACAGTCTGTATAAGTCCATTTGGACTACCCATAACAAAATACCACAAATATGGTGTTTTAAACAACGGAAATTTATTTCTCACAGTCTGGATTAAGTTCCCAGGTGATTTGATTTCTGGGGAAGGCTGTCTTCATGGCTTGGAGACAACTGTCTCTGACTGTGTCTTGAAGTGGTCTGTCCTCCGTATTCACACAGAGGAAATGGGTGAGCTATAGAGTGTTTCTTCTTATAAAGATATTAACCTGGTAGGATCACAATTCTTATGACTTCATTTGATCTTAACTTCCATAAAGGCCCTAACTCCAAATACAGTCACACTAAGGGTTAGGGGATTCACTATATGGTAGATCTCCATAGTTGACCACCTCCCTACATTGACTACCTCCTTAAGCTGACCTAGTTTTTGTAGACCAGACAAGCACCACATGCACGTATCAGTATAGTAGGGCTAGTTCCTTATGTTGACCACCTCTGTATATTGGTCAGTTTGTTATAGTCCCTTGGGGGACCAACTTACAAAGGTTCTACTGTATTAATAGAAGAGCATTAGTTAGTCCATAACATAAACATAAGAAGGCGTCCATCCATGTATGGATAAGGTAAAAAATAATTAGCATGCATCAGCATATTTCAGTAACTATACAAAGTCCAATATGTGCAGCAAAATTGAGATGAGGAAAAATTGGAATGGAGTGATATAGTGGGAACCTGAAAGTCATGATTTTTGCCTTTTTAATTTAATCCTGAGTTAAAACCATTGAAGGAATGAAGCTGGGTGGTAATACAAATATTTTGGGAAACATCACTATGTTGGCTGCATTGAGAACAGGTTGATTGTGGGTAGTCCTTAGTATACAGAGAGCTCATCAAATATGGAAAGTCAAGAAGTAAATAACAGGCATAATTATGAACAAAGTATTTACAGAGTTAACACAAATTACAAAATATGTAATTTTTCTTCTGATAAAAGTAATGCTAATTAAATCCATTAATGGGATATCATTTTTATCTTATCAAAGTTTTATTGTAGGGGCCCAAGTAAGGTAAATTCTAAATTCTAAACAAGTGAGATGCTATAAAATGAGATGAACAAAACATAGGGTCAGCAGCACTGAATAAGTGCATAGCAAGAAAAAGAATCCTGTACTTTTGTTTCTATTTCTCAAGCAATGCGAGCCCCCAGTAGCCATACGGAAACGTTCAGAGTATAGGTCACAAAGGCAGTTGAGGTTCTATTGACAATTAGCTTAGTTTGTGGGGGCTATTTTCACAAATACCCATAGACTGGGTGGCTTATAAATAACAGAAATATATTACTCATAGGCCTGGTGCTGGGAAGTCCATTTGGTGTCTGTTGAAGTCCTGCTTCTTGCTTTACAGATGGCAGCTTTCCATTGTGCCTTCATGGGATGGGAAGGGACCCTTCTGGGGAGTCTTTTATAGGGCACTACTATTCCAACTCATAAGGCTCTGTTCTCATGATCTAATTGCCTTCCAAAGGCCTCCTATATATGCTACTCCCATCATTTTGTGGGTTAAAATTTGAACGTGAATTTTGGAGTGACACATTTGTACCAAAGCAGAAATTAATTGGGCAGAAGAGTTGTGTTTTGGAGAAAAACTAATATTTCTGAAATCGTCTGATCACTTCCGTGTAAGGAAAAGATAGACAGATGCTAATGCTGACAGTGCCTTAATAGAAGATATTAGAAGTCAATGTCAAGACGACATAAACAGCTACCTTTTTCTTTTCCCCTTTCAGGACAAAAGACAGGCTCTCTGGACTGGAGCAACACAAGAATAGCTACAGCCTACACAAGACAACAAAACATACTCATGAAGAAAGGAAATGCTCGAGGGATTAAAAAGAATTACTAGGGTAGTAATACTCGAGAGATCTGCCCAGCGCAGACATGAGGCTTAGATAAATGGATAATACTTGCCCTTATAAAAGAGATTTCCATCTGGGCACAGAGGGTTTTGCATTTGAATTTTGACAATCCAACTCATATTAGGTACACTATCCTCAGTTAAACAAAATGACAAAACCTAAAATAACCTTTGAAGGAGTTAATATTGGGTAATTTCAGTTCAGAGCAACTGTCGAAAGGAAGTCAGAAACTGTGGAGAGCCTTCATAATATTTGTCAATATGTTATTTATACTTAAAGATAATTGAAGATTACATATTATATAGCTATCCAAGTTGTGTTTTCCAAAATATCTTATTCATGTGGATATCTTCTCACAATATGTTGATAGGAGAAAATATGTGCATATTTACAGTTCATACATATGCACAAGCATCTGCACACATAAATACGCATGCATTAAAAGAAACGGGCTATCGTTAACCTAGCATTAATGATTACCTTGACCTGCTGTCGTTAACCTAGCATTAATGGTTACCTTTGCTAAACTGACAACGTTCCAAAAATCTCCTTATTTTCAATATTCTATAACAATCATTTATTGCTTTCTTTCTTTGTGGTTGTTTGCAAAATAAAATCTGTATTTTTCTCATTGTGAAAGATTCAAACAATGCTGAGATACTGGCGAGTTGTGTCTTATTTTAGGAGTGGCATTTCTGGTGACATTACATAATTTAAAGTTTTCATAAATAACCTAGTCCCAGATATTCTGTTATGGTAACATAAAATGAAGACAAGTACTGACCACATTACAATGTTGCCTTTTCTAAATCTCTCCACTTATTTGAAGGTGGGTACAGCTTATTTTTTTGCTATCCTCAGTAGAGTTCATGTTAGCCCTACGAGTTCCATTTTTTTTTTTTTTTTTTTTGTAGAGACAGAGTCTCACTGCATTGCCCTTGGTAGAGTGGCCGTGGCATCACACAATTCATAGCAACCTCCAACTACTGGGCTTAGGTGATTCAGCTTCCGGAGTAGCTGGGACTAGAGGTGCCCGCCACAATGCCTGGCTATTTTTTTGTTGCAGTCTGGCTGGGGCCAGGCTTGAACCCATCACCCTCGGTATATGGGGCTAGGCCCCACCCACTGAGCCACAGGCACCCACCTTATAAATTCCATTTTAACTATTAGTAATTCCATTTATCCTTGCAATTTCCCACAATCATCATGGTAAGAATGCAGTGAATGTACTAATGAAGATGTGTCATGGACTGAAGGTAAAATAGTCAGAGGGATCTGAAGAATTCCTACCAATGAAAGAAAATAAATTTAGCTTAGGAAATGAGTTTATGGCTATTAGAGATGGACATTGATGGTAAGTTCTTATGCCATTTCCTAACTTTGTGCAATTCACATTTGTCTTTTGTGATGATGGCTCTTACCTACATTTTACTTAAACAAAAATAATTCAAGTTACATAATTTTGTTAGAACTTTTTAAGAAATTTGATGTTATAATAAAGTTTGATCAGGGTTGCTGTTAATATTTTTCAACAAGTCAACCCAAAATAACTCAGTGCTTAAGCAGGAATATTGTGCTTGTAAATATTTCCTGTTTTAGAAGAAAAAGGTGCTTAACAGATGGAGCAATATTGAACTTTACACACAGCTACATTCATCTTATGCACAAGTCCACGCACCAAGCAAGCCAAGTTGAAAGTTTAATACCACATTAGGATAATGTTTGGAAGGGTAATCCTATTCGCCCTGCAGGATAAAGATGCCTGCATAGTGACTTTGGCCTATAAAATTGATAGCTATAAATTCTGAACTGGCATTATGAGCTTCTTAACTTTTAAGCCAGCTTTTCTGTAGCAGCCTATCACAAAGAGTAGGTTATTTGCCCCATAAATCCACCTAACCAATTATATTTTCCTTTATGAATTTATTTGGCAATTTACCCAAGGTAATAAAATCCACTTTTTATATAGATTATCTTATTGTGGATATCATAATCACATGTATGTAAAAGACAGACAATATATTATAAATTGAACATTTTTGTTTGCCAGAGTAGACTTAAAGAACATCAAGACAGTTTTACTTTTACTGTATTTAAGCATAAAACAAAATCGATCAACAGCTCATTTGAGTCAAGACAAATGTTCATATTAGTTTTAAGGAAAATCAAAGAGGAAAATAAAATAACTCTTTGTTTACTTGGTTTCTATAAACTAGCATTTAAATCTGATTATTAAAGATTTCAACGTGTACCTACCCTGTGAGGTAATGTAGCAGATGCAGTTGGTATCTATACTTTGCTGCAGTGGAGTGACCAGATGTGACCCTAGGAAGCTCCAAGGTCCCTTCTCATGTCTTCCCTCCCTTCTCTGTTCAAACACTGGCTAGATACCTGAGCCTTCAAACAGCTACGTGTGAACAAAAGTGTTTTCAAGCTAAGTATTTTTGCTCTTAGTTCTTAGTTTTCCAAATGGAGATGTTAAAGGAAATTAAAATGAAAACCAGGCCTAAAGAACCCCTGAGCAGACAAAGCCACTCAGGCCCCATAAGTGGCCTCAAACCTGCCTTGCAAGTTTGATTTGCAAATATAAGGGAAACTTACCTTGAACTATTTTTTATGAATTCCTATAATTAAAGAAAAACAGAATTTACACTCTACTATTGGGAAAGAGCCAAGAAAGTTGATATTATATTACTAGGTATTTTTCAACATAATTGACTCAATAAAGCAATTGTCTAACTGTTATCTAATCAAGTATTTTCTCTACTTCCATGTCCGCCCTACAAAACTTCCCTCTGTGTTTCTTTGGTGGATCTCCTAGACTACCACTTCTCATTTGGACCTGACCAATTCATGCATCATTGCTTGCTCAAAAAATTTCTTTAAGATTGTATTGTGATTCAATTTACTTTTTAACAGAAAAAATTCTGCCTGAAATCCCAAATCTTGAGTATAATCTTAAACTTGAACTCTATATACCCGCCATCCCTTTTAGCTCAGAGAGAGAATGATTGCTTCTGAGGAAGGGTCTGAAGACTGAAACTTTGTCCCACGTTTTCATACTTACTCCATTGAAATTATGTTGTTTTTCAATTTATAGTGTTTTGATCTGTTTATTATTTGTCTACTTTTTTAATGGTAGCTCTGTAATCCATGGCCATGTTTCTTTTAAGTTATCCTTTCAGGGTGGCCCCTGTGGCTCAAAAGAGTAGGGTGCCAGCCCCATATGCCAGAGATGGCCAGTTCAAATCCAGCTCCAGCCAAAAACTGCAAAAAACAAAAAGACAATCCACTTATTGCACAATAAGATGGGGAAAGGGGTGAGGGAGGGAAGGGGAGGGAGAGGGTGGGGGGAGAGACGATAAAGGGTGAGATCACACTTGTGGTGCATATGTGAAGGGTCAGGAGAAATCTTCTAAATACGGAACAAAATTGTTTTTACGTAGTAAATGAGAAAATATCATGAATGTTACATTAATCAGGTGGATAAAAATATCTCCGATTGTATGGGAAGCCCGCACACTGTACTCCAAGCTTGAATCATTGTACACAGTTATGACTCAATAAAAAATAATTAAAAAAAACAAAAACAAAAAAAAATAAATAAAAAAAATAAAACTAAAGGAATGTAAATGCTAGTGACAGATTGTTAAGACTTCAAACAATTATAGCAAAGTTATAATGATAATGAAGGTCATGATGAAGATAAAGACCAGAAATATGGAATTCCAGAGAGAGACTGAGACTAATGAAATCAGGAACAGAAATACAGATGACCAGATAATACCATCCTAGTGGGACAGGGTACATGGATATTTACACACATACACAATTTATGTGTATTAAATGTTTCATCATAATAAAAGATCTAAAATTCTATTGATACTACTCTAAGGAACTACCTCAAAACATTTAGACCAAATATCTGGCATTGATACTCTCTCTTTAGCACAGTTACGCCACAAGATTTCACATGGTGTACTCTCTTTCATTATCAGAGGTTCAAATAATGCATCTGTAGGCACACTTAATGTTAATTCTATTTTTGCTTTGAAGAGTGATTCTGTTTGTGGATTACACAAGCTTAGCTTACTGAATGCCTGAACTGTGAGAGGTTTCTTTTCCTTTCCAAAATTATACATTCAAAACCATATCCAATGATGATAATATTTAATTTATATTTCTTTTGTTTTGTTTTACCAGGGCTATAGTTTCCTTCTGTCCTAAACAAATATTCTAAAGGAAAAGTTTTCATTTTTTTCAAGTTTGGGTGATGTGTTATATTTTAGAGTACTTAGGTGGAATGATTTAATATTTATGGCAATACATAACATTTATTAAGAGATGTCCAGAATACAAAAGCAAATAATCACACCAATGAGCACAGCAAAAACTCAACGACAAAATAGGCACAGTGCATATTTCTATTGGCTCACACTTCAAATCACAATGTTAAAACTGTAATTCATAATCTTCTAGGCTGTGTTAGGCTGGAGTCAGTCAATAATGAACTGCTTAAAAAGATTCCATGACAAAATTTTGGGGCACAGCCTCCTTCTGTGAAAATTAAAGAGACAAGAGAGAGGTTAGTAAATGAAGAAATAGAGAAAGATTATGATTGTAGGAGTAATCCTGAGTAACTAAAACCTAAAGGATGACAAATCAATCCCACTTTGAACTATCAGTCCAAGGATGACACAAATACCTTGCCAAGATATTTCAGGGTCCGTTTCGTTGCTGACCCCAGAACTGCTTTCACCGCTTAGCCAAGCAATTCCTCAATACTGCTGTACAGACAGCAGGACTTTCTTATGCAGAAAAGATCATTCATGCCCCTTGAGATATGAATTTCTTCCATATATAGATAAAAACAGAAAAATGTAAGTGCCAAAAAATAAGGTCACTATGGCCTGGGAATTTGTATGGGTTTGCTCTCATGTACATTTGCTAGGTAAAGAGTCTGAAAATTATTTAGTCTTGGGCACCCCCTACAGAAGATATGTATAATAAATTTACATATGAACACTTTTGGAGTGGTAAAAAAAATCCTCAGCCTTTCATAACACAAAACCACAAAGGAATCACAAATCTATCTCATCCAGCACATTCTTTTTGAAGTGAGAACATAGAAGCTCATTATCTTTATTCAGTCTCTATAACTACATATCCATGATGTAAGCAAAATACTTCTTAATATTTATGATTTAAAAATTCCTATCATGCTTTGCTTTATTTTTCTGGTAATAAGTCCATACGTGTAGCAATTTTCTATAACTAGGATTTTCCATAGGCCTTTATTGTACCTGAACATGAGCATATTTTAACCACATTTTAGTAATGAAAGAATATATCTAGAAAGTATATAACTTGTTTCATCTTTTGTTTTTTTTTTCTTGCCACAGGTGTATTTCTGATTGTTTATTCTTGCATTTCAAATAGATTTTATTGTATATATTTGGATGAAAATTATTTCAAAATTATACTTTCACTGTAAAGTGCACATTCTGTCAACAGAACCCAAGTCTTCCAGTTCCTACTAGAACATGGAAATAATAATTAGCACCACAATTTCACCAGCTCTTATTCTCACCCACTAATGCCGAAGCTATAGATCTGCTCAAAGTCTCTATTAGATGTTGGAGTGCCTGTATGGCAGAGCTTCCTTTAGTTCATTAACAAGTTCACTCCCAATAGGACCCACCTCCTGTCCCACTAGACATCCACGTATGGACTGTATAATTTCTCACATTCTTTCTCATCAGATTTCTACTGGGGACTGACAAGCCTACCCGGTCCCTTTCTTCTAGATTCATGAATGATAGTGGTCTATCTCACTTTTCTTACAATGTCTGTATCTATTTTAGGTATCAAGATAAGATGGGCCTCTTAAAAGGAGTTAGGAGATATTCCCCCTGCCTGTATGTTTTTGAGTTTGTGGAGGATTGTGTTTGGTAGAACTCATCATTAAAGCCATCTAAGTCTATAGATTTCTTTGTGGGAAGAGTTTAAATTATGAATTCTATTTCTCATGTAAATATGTAAGGCAATTCAGATTTTCTATGTTATATTCTGTTTTAATCTGTTTTTCAAGGAATGTGTCCATTTTATCTAAGTTGTTGATTTTATTGGCATATGAGTAACGTTGAAATCCTCCATTATACCTTAATGACTATAGGGTCTGTAGGATAAATATTTCCTTTTGCCATGCAAAAATAAATAATTTTTCCTATAACTTTTTTCTTCCTCTAATTTTTTTCTAGTGTTTTGATGCTAATTTGAGAAAATAGGTGGGTGTTTGAGTTTAAATGTAAGTATAATCTAAACATTCTACATATTGCTTTAGATCCTGCTTCTGAGTGGTTTTCAAGTGTCTCCCCAATGTGCTCTTTTAATTGAGTCAGCAGGTCACAATGGCATAAATAATTATTGAGAAGGTTATAGCAAGAGTAAAAATGAGGTTCAGAAATCAAGTATAATTAAACAAAAACACAATAGGATAAACATTGTAGACATATGAATAATATAGCCAATCTAAACAGCAGGGACTTTCAACCCTGTATTAACTTTTACTGACTCCCACTTCAATTTCATTCAATAAGTACTCTACAGAAAACTGAGGGCCTTGATTACAGCATTACTCTTTATCAGGCAGGTATTTTTACTGTGGGCAATGAAACTTGGGGGTAAAAATCAATTTGCTGTAATATTTTGCTTTTATACATTTCTCAACGCTACCTCTTCCATATAAGCAATTCACTTTTAAAATACGTTGTAATTCTCATAATAATTTCAGATGATTTTATGTCTTTAAGACAAAGAAATTTCCCTGTGGTAATGTCTACTGAAGAAGTTTTGTTTATAAACATAATTCCCAATGCTAAAAAGTATATTGATATTTACAAGTAACTCTATTTTGCTTTCAGTGATTTAAATGCCACTCTTCTTAAGAAGAAAGAATCAGACAAAATGGCATTTCAAGGTTTCATTTTAGAGCTAGATGTTCTATGTGGCCAATGAGTATTTCATTTTGAGAAAAAAGGCAACAAGTATAATACAGTGTGTCATTCACCATGTGAAGGAAGACTGCCCTTATTAGAATGTGACCTGAGACGTGTAAGCCTTTCCCTGAGCCTCGACATCCTCACACGTTCAGTGGCTCTTGTAAGGCAAATGACATAATGTTTGGAACAGTCTTATAGTCTTCATAAATCTCATGTATTCAAAGGAATCAAGGATAGATTATGTGATATTTTGTCACCCTGCATTATCTGGATTTAATACTATAAATGTTTACTTCTCATACATGCAAAGACTGTTATGCACCCAAGCAGCTTTCCAGGGTAACTATCTTCTGTGCAGTGACAGATTGCTTTATTCTGTGGCTCTACCTTCCCAACACTAAATCTCCTTGTTTTCAGGAACAGAAGATATAGAGAGCTAAAAGGCCACCAGGCAACAGATGTCACTCTGGTAATTGGTCACTGCCCAGAACTATTAAAGGTATGGTCCTATCAAACTGAAAGAGGGCTGGGCAATAAGAGTTTGAAGATGGGCTCGGCGCCTGTGGCTCAATGGGCTAAGGCGCCAGGCACATACACCTGAGCTGGCGGGTTAAAATCCAGCCCAGGCCCGCCAAACAACAATGATGGCTGCAACCAAAAAATGACTGGACGTTGTGGCTGGCGCCTGTAGTTCCAGCTACTTGGGAGGCTGAGGCAGGAGACTTGCTTGAGCCCAAGAATTGGAGGTTGCTGTGAGCTGTGATGCCACAGCACTCTATCCAGGGTGACAACTTGAAGCTCTGTCTCAAAAAAAAAAAGAGTTTGAAGATGAAATTTTAGGACTTGACTCAGTTCCAAAATTAATGTCAAATAGTATCACTGTTTTCTACTGCAGCAGAAGTAAGATTGTCTATGGACAAACCAAGATGGTAGACTAAAAATCATTTCTATTTTCTTTAGAAATACATTTAAATTCAATGTGTTACTTGTATTTGGATAAATTGATGTATTTCAAAACTGATAATGAAACTAAAAATATTTGACTAGAGCTGAAGATGCCCCAACATAGGCAGCTTTTCTGTCTTTGAATTTTAGAGTAATGTAGAACAGAATACAGTGGGAAATGCAATGTCAGGGAGATTATGGTACAGAGGCCTTATACAATGCTACTTCTGTCAGTGCACCTGTATGCAGGAATCTGCCACGCCTCCTTCTGTAGAGATAACTTTTTCATCTGCCCAGGAAGACAGAGTTGCCGTAGGCCAACATCATGTTAGATATCTATTGTTTTCTCAAATGTGAGAAGGAACATAGATTTCCAGACTCTCAACAAAATGGTAAAAAAAAAAAAAAAAAAAATCACTCAAAGTACAAAGCAAACAGAAGGGAAACTCAGTTCAACTATTCTAAACAAATCAACAAGTTTATGTCATAAATATGGTTTATTGTTGCCATTGTTAGAGCTTGGGGGTTGCTGGAGGAGAGTAAATAGTTCAGAATCTAGTTGGAAAGTCAAAAAAGTTAGATGCCTTTGCACTCTCGGCATATAGAGGGATCATGTTTATCATTGACTCTTAGGCAGAACTAAAATCCCACGTACGCTGGGATTGATTCTCATAGGTTTGGTTCAGCTTTAGCTAATAGCTTATAGATTATCAGATTGTCAGGCCCTGCTGCAAGAGCCTATTAAGTCTGGCTATGGAAAGAGAAGGTCACTGGGCCAGGGCCAGGGGAATAGATTTTCTCAGTCAGGCAGGGAAGGCACTCCCTACAAAGATATCGTACTTCCTAAAACCCAGAGAAATAGAGGCACTCAAGGAGGAGGGATTAAAGAAGTCATGATTATTTGGTATCACTGAGTCTCTATGAATAAGAAAGTATCACAACACAGGGTGTTGGTGCTGTCACTTGGATATAAAACACGAAGATCTGCCCTAATCAATTAGGGCAATTGTGCATGGGTTCATAAAGGAACAGAAGTGATGGAATGAGCCTTCTACCTAATTCTGTGTGTTCCTGTCATCTCTCAACATTCAGCTGGGAAAAAAGACAAATGTATATCTCTTTTTACCTTGAATGATTAAATAAAAAGGAATAGAGAATATGGGGAAAAATGGAAAATTTGTAGTTACTTTCCACATTCATATTCAGAGTTCTAGATATTTTCTAATTATTATTGTATGCATATGAAGAATTTTGAATGCCTGTCTGTATAAAAGATAACCTTTTATTTTGTTGTTCTCACGTATACCTTGATAACAGAAATCAAAATCACCATTATACATATTAGTTCTTATTAGAGTTCTAAGATAGGGTGGCACCTGTGGCTCAGTGAGTGCGGTGCCAGCCCCCTCTGCCAGAGGTGGTAGGTTCAAACCCAGCCCCAGCCAAAAACTGCAAATAAATAAAAAAATAAAAATAAATAGAGTTCTAAAATAAATTGCTATCATTTTAAGTTTTATATTGAAAAGCTGATCCAAACAGAGAACAGAAAAGATTCCCTCTTCGTGGTGAACACATTTGTAACCATTAAAGTTTTGAGAACCTGACGAGATGCACTAGAGAATCCAGGTTTATTTAAAAGTATTGTGTCCTCATGTTTGAATTATCCACATGATAAAACCTCCTAGCTTGGCTCAGTATTACCCATTTTTTTGTTTGTTTGTTTTGTTTGGTGTTTTGTTTTGTTTTGTTCTGAGACAGAGTCTCACTCTATTGTGTCAGGGTAGAGTGCCACATAATTAGAGCTTAGTGCAACCTCAAACCTCTGGGCTTAAGCAATCTTTCTGCCTCAGCCTCCCAAGTAGCTGGAATTACAGGCACCTGCCATGAGCCTGGCTAATTTTTCTATTTTTAGTAGAGACATGGTCTCAATCTTGCTCAGGCTGGTCTCCAACTCCTGACCTCAAGCAATCTATCTGCCTCCAACTCCCAGAGTTCTAGGATTACAGGCGTGAGCTGCCTCACCCGGCCCAGTCTTACCTGTTTTAAGAAAGAAAATGATTAGACTCTGAAAAAAAGAGAAACTGTATCAATGACATATGCGAATGAATGGATATATTGTACTAAATTAAACCATGCCTTACTAATATAAAATTGTCTCCAGATGCTAGTCATCTAAACACCTGACAATATCTTTCAATTAGTAAGGCCCTGATAGTTAAGCCCTGTTCTAAAATTATACTAGTAAGGACATGTGTCAGACTCCCAGTGCAGAATAAGCCCATACAAAATGTGTTTCCTGTAAATTGTTTCGTATCTACAAAGTATTAAAAATGCTCTGAAATAAACACAAAATGTAATCTTATATACAATGAGAGGTCAAGGATCACATACTGTATTGCTTATTAATGGCTTAGACTGACATCTTAACATAATCTTATAACTCATTCAACTCACGTTTCCTCCTTTCAGGATTCAAAAGAGATTACACATGTACAGAGACAGGAATTCAAAATTCTTCATAAGCATTGAGAATAATTAGATGATACGTGCAACTCTGAGTGTTGATATTGGAAATATCTTACAAAATATGTAAATTTTACACATTTTCATTTTCTCTATTCCTGTATATTGAGCCATTCAGAGTAATCAAACAGGACAGAATATATATTTTTACATATATTTGGGAAACACAATAGCTCCCAGTGCAGGAATACCCTGCTAAACTGTGCTCTATCACACAAACAAGCTTACTCTTCTTCTTTTCTTGTCCAATATCGTAAAGGAGAGGATGGTTAGTTTGTCTCACATAATCAGATAGTTAACAATAATACAGAAATATGATCTATACAAATCATAGGCTAATTATTCTTGCACAAAACATCTGGGCCAGCGAACATTATAAACATTGTTTTTTAAGGAAATGAATAATTTGTGGAACCATCTTTTGACTTGGGTTGTGACGCTCACAGAGATGGAGAGAGACCAAGGACTATCAGGGAAAACCAAGCGATAACCTTGGTGATTGGTGTGATCTCACTCACGTTGCTGAACAATGCACAGGAGGGGGTGGTTGTCCATCAGGCTTTGGCACCAAATCAGAAGGTGGTGCTTCTAGAGAACACCTCAAGATTTCTATAGCAATAATAAATTATTGAACTGTATGATAGGGCTTATTCTGTTATAAACAGGAAGGCCCTGAAACACATACAAGTTTTATAAAAATTGAGCAATACATCACTGAGGTCCAGCCACCCTTTCACTTTTTGTGCCTCTGCATCTCAAGCAGATAAAAGGCAGACACTCCTCTGTCAAGCGGATAGAGCCTGTATGTAACGGTGAATATAAAACAGTGATTATTCACAATTAATAGATGAGTTTAGTAAATCTGAATTGGCACACCAAAACTCTGTAATCTTATCCTGCTCAGTCAGGCTCACTGCTCATTTGTTGCACTATAAGAATTAAGTGAGACTATCTTATATACTATATAATTTAAATAGGAAAGCGTGTCAGTGCCAACAGATGCATGTGTGTATATGGAAACATATTAATATAGGCATACATATATGTATTTTCACTTGGAACCTGCCATGTGCCCTATATTTGCCAGATTCTAGGTGATTTAAGAAAATATATAAAAAACGTTTCTTACATTTCACAGCTTTTAATACATTTAACAAGGCTGTGTGAGTATGTGACAACCTCTGAGACAAAAGAGAAGATCTCCAAAAAGGTAGATGACAGTGATATGGACAACGGGGAGGTCAGGTAATATTGACAAGGAGGCAATCCCATCAAGGGAGTGTGGCAGCAGGAAGCAAGAGAGCAGGAGGGGGGGAGTGATCGCTGTTTCCCTTCCCACAAACGGTCACTAGGAAGTTTCACAAAGGAAGTATTCACAGGGAAGTCATTTCGGTCATGTTCACCCCTCTTGATTCGGATTTATTGGCATAATAATGTCTGAGACGTCCTAAATTAAACACACCCACTTACTTTTGACCTAACATTTTCACAGTTATTGGACCGCCTTTTCCCCAATAAGGTGCCCTTATCAACCCTACAGGGGATGTTTCCCGACCACACTTGGTTTGAGAAATCCAGATCTAAGGTTTACTGTGGTTAAGATGTCTTTGTCTGTGACTTACTTCTTTACATCACGTGAATAAAGTAACGTTTGAGAATTTTACTAACTTGCTCTAGTCTACACATTAGTTGTCAGACAGGAATGAAATTTAGTAGGATCCCTGACTCACGCACATAATCTCTAGGAGTGCTAGTAAAAGGAAATGAACAAACCAAGAACAAAAAACGGGCAGAATCCCAGAAAGACTAGAGAAATTCACAAGTCAAATGTGAAGAAAGTAACTCTCACACAATAATGCAGGGAGCTAAAGTACATGTTGGAAACCAATTCTTATAAACAAGGTATCATCAAATTAGCAGCCTAGATACAAGATGGGGCCACCTAGCAGTTAGAACTTCACAGAAGTACACCTACGTCCTTTATGTCTTTATATAGTGATTAAGAAAATGCCATGAAGGCTATCTCTCACAGTACGATCAAAATGTTTCTGATTGTATATGAAGCACATTCTGCCCTATGATTGCACCAATGTACACAACTATGATTTAATACAATTATTTTAAAAAAAAAACCCTATGTACTATATTGATCCAAGACTCTAGTGCCTGAGTCGAGCCTATACATCATTACAAACAGCCTTGGATATTTGCAGATAAGGAAACTGACAAAGTCTCCATGGGAATGTGCGTTGGGGTTAGGTAGTCTGAGGTCAGTTATGACAGGACTTGAAAACTTACTGGAGAAAGTCAAGACCTGCTTTAGGAGATGGGTGATGGGGAGGCATTGCATGTTCTTGGGTGATAAAAGGTACAGGGAAATTTAGGAAGATAAACTGCATCCACAGTAAGCAGAAAGGGCCGAAAATTGACATCAGTCCAGAAACACAGCAACTTAGAGACAGGGAATCAAAGATAAAGATTTACCTAGAAACTGGAAGGTACGAATAAGAAAGAAAAGTGAATCTCAGTGTATTTCACAAGAAGTGATAAAACTTATAGAAATACTGGTTATAGGAAATGAGAGTAAAAAAAAATATGTAAACATGGTTCTCATTAATGTATGTGAGATAAGATAATGACAAATTTTTCTATAAAAATTTAGAAAATTGCCATAGCCACAGAGAAGCCAAAAGGGGAAAAAAGGATAGTAAAATTTGATTTTGCACATATCCATTTTGAGGTAACACAAGATATGCAATAATTTAAAGTTCTTCACTGAGAAATAAGAGTCAGATCTCTGAAATGAATAAAACCAGACTTAAGGAGAGAAATTGCAAGGAAATATAAAGTAAATTAATTTTAAATGTTTTTAGTTATTCCACCAATAATTGTCAATCAGGTTTACACAAAGATAACAGATATAGGAAAAAGAATCTATATTGTCAGTGAAGTAGAGCTTATATCGATAAAGAGCAACAGTATGTTTTAGGCTGTTCTCCCTGAAAATAAATCAAATACAATGTTTTGCACCTGCCTTGTGTTATTTTTTGTAACAAAACCAGAGGTTTTAAAATTCCCCAAATGATAAAATGTAAAATAAAAGCAAAACACCCAAAGCTTCAGGCTTTGAATTAGAATTCAACACACATTTTCTCTGGTTGTAATTTTCTTGTCTATCATTCCCCAGATCCCAAATTAGACTTATTTGGCACCATGCCAGAGGATGGGTCTCTAAATCATAATGACACTCAGCTTTTACATACAGCACTATTGATAACATGAGTCGCAAAGCTGGGCAGTGCTAGAATGGAATAGGCGACAGATGCAGTTCCAATTCTGGCAAAGTGACTTGAAAAAACACACACATCCAATATTAAATACCATTTAAAGAAATTAGATACATACTGAGCATCAGTGGGGGACAGCAGTGGGTGTGAGAGAGACAGATAACACCTAATTAAAGTATATTGAGCATGAACATTAAAACTTTGTGCAGCTTTTTATTCTATAAAAGAAGTTTTATGTAGTGAAATGCTCCAAATGCTTTTCATAAATGAATTAAAACAGTTGATCTTATAAATGTGAATATATTTTAATCTATTTGTGGGTTAGTTAGTACATGAGGTTAACAAGAAAAATCTCATAGAACAACTTTACACTCAAAAAAGATTTAAACCAGATGTCAAAGGGAAAAAATACCCTTAAATCAAAACATTGATATCTAATTCAGCTATCAGCAATTGCGAATAGGAAATATTCAAAACTGGTATTTCAGTTTTTATAAAAACTGAAAAAAAGAACTTATTTGGGGCAATGATGTCACCAAAGGGAGGATTTCAGATTTCAGAAACAGCTTTGTAACTAAAAGATGTCTAACTGACATCTATACATGTGATTAGTCTACGTACAATTAAGATTTTATTTGACATTCCAATCATAATGAACTACTTCTAGATTTTAGAATTTTACAAAAGTTAGATTGTACAAGTATGCATGACAAGTTTGATGACATAAATCCTCCTGAAAATGAAGTATTTAGTATAATATTTTCTGTAATATTGATAAGTGTATTTGTGCTTTTGAGTCCATAGCCAAACTGTATGGAAATTTACCATGAATACAAATAAGGAGGAAAGCAGACTGCTATCGGGGCATAACTACGTGTCTGATGACAACTAATCTAAATGAAAAAAAAAAAAAAGGCTTCTGAGGATATTCCAGCTATGTTTATCATGATGATAAGGTTAGTATGGGTATCTCTAAGAAACCCAGCCCTGAGAAGGGAGTCTCTTGATTTTATTTGCCCCTACTTTAGGGGACACCATAGTTAGTACTAATTTGTACATGCCACACTACTCCTGGGAGTCTGCCTTCCGAAGAGCAATTTTTTAAATTCAGAAGAGAGTATATAATTGTCATAATGATGAATTCCTTAGCCCCAAATACTTCCATATGTTTTGTTATTTCTGATTGAGGACTTCAGAATCATGAAAACAGATTCAGGACCAAATAATACTATCAATATAAGAATACAATATGTATAGATATTGACCCTTGCATACAACCTGCTTTCTGGGGAATTTCTCAGGTATAATTTTCCTATATATTTTGTGTATCTTGATTTAAAATTGTTTCCAAGATGCCCACAAAGATAGCAGAGGAATGTTGCCTTATTCTGTGAGCACAATCTCTACAGGACCCACCAAAGCATGTTTTTTGAAAGTAATTCCTGATGGATATGGGGAGTACAATGTGGAAATGGCCAATCAAATGTGTGTTACTAAGACAGATACTACCCAGGATGAATAGATGTTAATCCCATGGAGAAACTCTGGGGAAATGATGCAAAACACATGCTTCAGACTTTTCCCACCCCAAAGGCAAAAAGGCTGAACTATTTCTGCACCAACTCCCAAACGTTATTTGAATAGGATTGCTGGGAAGGAGTGTTGATCTCGGGTACTTTGAAGTTGGTACGCACATGAGCAGTATGATTTTCTGTAGTTCCTTTGAAAAAAAGAGTCATCGAATTTAGGTATACTGATTAGCGCCAGAAAAAGTGACTGGAATTTGCTAAAAAGTTATGTGACCAGAGATAGAGCGCGAACACCTCTACTAAATCTTTCTTCTATAGGAAAGAAAATATGTTCTTATTCTTTTTCTCAGTCTTTGCTACTCTTCAATTCTTGAGAAACCACATTTGAAGATAGCCTGATTTGATTTAACTGAACTTTAAAGTGTGAAATTCGCAAAATCAATTATCTATTAAATAAGAGAATGAATAAGTAAAATATAGTATAACTGTTTCAAGGTTTCTTTCTGATGGAGCCTAACATTCCATATGCATAGTGATAACCCTTAGCTCAATAAATCTGACTGTATTTCAAGGAAATTGGATCTTTTCCCAAGATTTTGAAAATACATGACTGTATTAGCGAGAAAAAGGCAAAAAAAGAGCTCTGTAACTGTGTTTATTTTATTTACATCATTTTCAAATTGAAAGTGCACAGGCTGTAAGTATAGTTTGTGTGTTTGTGTGATACATTTATGCAATCACCGCTCAAATAAAGACATCAAGTGTTTCTATGTCCATAGGAAGTTTTTAGATATTACTTGTGAGTTAAGGCTTCTCTTCTTTGCACTCACTTTCCTTATTTTTATCATCTTACCAGTCCTAGGTCAAGGTTTAAATGGATTTATTTCCCATGCACTCTTTTGTGTGTGGCTTCTTTTGCGCAATGTTTTGTATCTTCCCATGTTGCTGCAAGCCTCAGTATTGCGTGCTTTTTTTTACTGCTCAAGAGAATTTAATTGAGTAAATATTCCAATCTTAGTTTTTCAATTATCCTGATGATAGGCATTTGAGGTATTTTCAGGTTTCAGAATAAAAACTGCTATGAATATTGTTGAGAAGTCTCTGGTGGGCATAGTTTCCCTCTCTTTGGTAAATATCTAGGAATGAAATGGCTAAGCCATATGGTAGCTTTGCTCTGTTCTGTTGATTTATTTGCTATCCCTATAAAAATACTGTTTCTTAGGTTGCCATAATAATCAGGAATTATACAAACTCCCCCACCAAAAGGTAAAAACTCCAACTTTCTTGTTTTTCAAGAATGTTTTGATTCTAATCAGTTATTTCCATTTCCATACACATTTTTGAATGAGATTGTCAAATTCTCAGTAAGTCTGCTAAGATTTTATTTTTTATTGGCAGGACATTGAATCTGACATCAATTTAGGGAATATTTACATCTTAATAATATTGAGTCTTCCAATTCTTGAAAATCATATATCTCTCAACTGATGTAAGTCTTTTAAAATTTTCCCTAGCAAAGCTTTGTAGTTTCTGATACAATGTTAATGGTGTTTCTCAGGTAAGAAACACTTATAACTTCAGTAGCTATCTCCCACAAATTTTGTTATGTTTGTAAATTTTGATTATTATTAAAATAAAAATATTTTCTAATTTCCCTTGAATTTTTTCTTTGATTTGTGTATTATTTAGAAGTGTGTTGCATAATTTTCAAAACTGTGGAGTATATTTTACATCTTACTGTATTAATTTATAATTATTTCTAATGTGGTCAGACATGGTCTAAAATGCTCTATACTATGTATAATTTTAATATTTTAAAATTTGACTTCTTTGCTAGACCATCATTTTATGGTTCATTTTGACGCTTATTCCTTGTACTTTTTTTTTTTTTGAGTACTGGAATTTTATTCCTTCAGGCTCTTCCACTCCCCAGGGTCTCTAGCCCCACCCAAGCTCCCATCTCTGTTGACCCCCCCCATGGTGGGTTCACTCCTATGGGTGATGGGTAGGCAAAGGATGACCTTGCCCTCACTGATCCCATGGATACTTTTCCTAGTTTCTGGAACTTAGACTTTCTCTGATGGTAGCACCTCACAGCCATGACCATGGACCCAATGAGTAAAACAGATGCCAACAAACATACAATCACCACCACACCAGGGTTCCTGTGTAACTCAGGGGCCCAATGTCACCTGGAGCTGGCCAGAGGGCTCAGAGGCCTTGACAGTGGACGCCAAGGACACAGAAGAGGCCTCCACATTAAAAGTAAGGCACATTTTAGAGTTTTATTAGTGTCAGCTGGCCAGATTTATTGATGATCTTCAAATCTGCTATATGTTTATGGTTGATTTGGTTTTGCTTACTTATTCCATTAGTTACAAAAATAATGGTTTCAAGAATTTTTAATTTTTTTGTTTTATTTCTTTCTTTACTCTGTTAAGTTTTCCTGGTGTACTTTAATAGTTTGTTGTAATACTTAATGCTGATAATATGCACATGACCCTAAAAGAGCATTTTTAGGATTATTATTCCTAATGAATTAACCCTTTATCATTATGAAATACTAAACCATTCGATCCTTTTTCATCTTTTATACATATTTCATTATACATTTATCAGAGTTACTTTAGATAACCCAATATTAACATAATCTGTCCTCTTTACAGACTCTTTTTTTTTTTTTTGTAGAGACAGTGTCTCACTTTATCGCCCTCGGTAGAGTGCCGTGGTGTCACACAGTTCATAGCAACCTCCAACTCCTGAGCTTAAGTGATTCTCTTGCCTCAGCCTCCCGACAGATTCATTTTTTATTAACAAATTTTGTAATTGTGGATATATTGTAGAGAATATGATTCTGTTATTTTCCTGTAATACTTTTTTGAATTTTACTCTATCAGCCAACAACATTACTTATGGGTCAGCTTGTCTTATGAAGGGTTCTTTTATGCTACGTAAGACATGATCTTTTGCAACTTTTCCCTTAGTCCTAGAGTCTCTTTAAGTAGATAAGATCAATGCCAAACCCACTTTCCCTACAAGAAATTGCTATTGAAATATCTGCTCAGTACCTGAGTTCACTTAGCTATGTTTTCCCCTGGACTACTTGGGGGTCTATCACATTCACAAATAGATGAACAGTCAGGTACAAATTTGAGGGGTGTTGTTTGCTGATTTGAGGACTCCCCAGAATGCAGCTCTCTCATTTCTGGTATGCCTCCTCTCAATTTTTAGCTGAATTTCAATGCAATGCTCCAAGCACTGACTTCTCAGGAGATTTTATATATATATAAATTTGTAATTGTATTTCAGTGTGTATTTTTTAGTGCAACTGTTTGTTTGCATGTATTTTACTTTTAGTTTTTTTGTGTTGTATGTGTGTGTGTTAAAATTTCTAACCCTGGTAATAGTAGCATCTGGATGGTGCATTAGGGAAGTGGTATACAAATATGTGTAATCCAGCATCTGCTTATCTATTCACATTCACAGAATTATCAGTAGAGCAGGTGAGTTTCTCAGTGGAAGTTATTTTCACAACAAACAACTTACATATAAATGATTATTGATGATAACAGGTATAGCAAAAGAGGATCCTCCCAACAATTGACTTTTCTAACACAATAGAATATAGAAACATTCATCCCTTTGGGATTTGTGTTAGAAAAATGGGATAAAAAGGTGACTATAGAAGGTTGAATATCCATTTATTTGCTGAAGAAAGAACTGTGTGTCCTAGAAATTAAAAAAAAGGAAGAAGCAGCCTGTTACACATAGGAATTGAGATAGACACGCACTCACCATGCTGGGAGTTCACAGCAATCTGATTGTGTAGGCAGCTTAAATTGTATGTGATGAATACATATTCCTATTAGACAGTGCAGTGTACCTGCTGGAATGAAATGTAAAGATGAAATAATGTAGGTATCAGCTATGACACATGGGTATCAAAAAAGGTATGTGCACTAAGGAAGGTATTCACAAAGAAATCAAACAGGTGAAGGACCAAAACTGTCTCTTAAGGCCAATTAGTCTAGAGTCAACTATTATTCTATAATACAGGCACTTCTAAATTAATATCTTCTTAAAATTTCCATCTATTTCCCAATTGGCTTACTCCTGAAATGGAATTACCAATTTCATGATATGATATAAAGAACAAAAAATAGTAACCGCAGTTTCTATGGAATTAATGGTCTTGAAGATCGTTCTTATTTAGGGCTCAAAGCTAAGTCAATGAACAAACTAGTAGAAATCAACAGTGTATATTGATAAAACTAAATTATCATATTATTTTCTAACCACCTATCTAAGAAGAAAATAGTATAAATGTTCTGAAGACAATAAACACGTACTCTCAGTAAGGGACAGTCCATTCATTGTTATTTTTAAAGGATATTTGTATAGAAATATGTCCCTTCTCACCTCTATTATAATCTTGATGCTAACAGAAGAATACCTAATGAAACCTAAACATACTCAATCTGAATAGACTCTACATATTGGATATACAACTGAATTCCATTGATATTTCAAGATTCCTTTCAGAAAAGCCAATATTCACAAAGCTTTAATTATAGTACTTTGCTTTCATTCCATGTCAATTTAGATTCTAAGCATCCGTTGTCATTAACATAAATTTGCATATAAGTAAAGATTACATAAATGTCATTGCAAAGTTAGCACAGAACAAATAGAAATAGATGAGTTTTGAGCTGAAATGTCTTTCAATATCCTTTTAACCTGGCCCAGGAATTCCTTTAAGGAGAATTTTCAACTAGATGATACACCTACTTGAAATGTGTTTATGAACTTAGAGAACTTCTAAGTACATTTCCACTATTTTAGGATCTCAAATGCCTTCCTTCACCTTTACATCTTTATTAACAAGTAAAAGGAATGCAGTAGTATGATTTATGCGCATGATATTAACCTAATTTCACAAACAAGTCACAGATGTACAATTAAACAAAATTACGAAAAGTCAGTGTTTGGGACTTGTGTGGACAGACAAGGATGTTTGGGCTTTCTCACCCCCAGCCTTGGATATGGGACGAGATAAAGCTGTTCAGGTTTCTCACACACGGCCTTGGGGAAGGTGTCACATGTTCCCAGACAGCCATAACTGCGTACAGTGAAGTCATGCTCCTGTAACGACTGCTTGGCATTGTTGTAGCTTTTGTCACCCTGGGTATAAAGGTTTACACGACCTTCCCTTCACACTGACAGCAGCTCATGAACTGTGGATGATCTATGTATCTCAGCCCTGGCTGGCAGGAGCTGGATAAGGACAGACGTCCGGGTAGCTCACCAGCCACCATGAGCTGAACGAAGGATGTTGCGCTGCCCTGGATGCCTGAGTTTCTCTCTGCTCTGTCTGAATTTGAACACTGGCATTACAGGACTAAAGTCTTGCTCTGGCCCTAACAAAGAAGACTAAATGGAGTCAACTGTACAAAATGCCACAAAATCACTGAGATTTTAAGCAGCAAATCAATGCCACAATTGACCAAGTTTTCCTAAAAACAGGAGATTCCAGTCTACCCGATAAACATAATAAGGAAGTTCTCTCTGCTTTAATCCTTACAAAACAACAACAAATAGTAACCTGAAGTAAGCTGATGGTAATCAATCAGCTTGTTTTCTCCATTGTCCCAGTTTCCTTATTCCTCCCATTAGATCCCCTGACCAAGAATGCTCCCTATATATTGATGCCCAGTGTCAAGAATGAGCAGCAGAGCCCAGAGGACGATGGAGTGATGACAATAAACAAAGCAATCACCATCAACACACATTTAGTGGGGAAAAAAAGCACATAAACTGCATAGAAAGAGGGAGAGGGGTCCCTGTCTATGAGTGGAGAAGAGACCCAGAAGACTGAACACACTGTCTTTAATGTGCTAAGTTATCTGGTTTGTCCCCCAACCCTGCGCCCATTGCCTCTTGCCTTAGGAGTAACTGTGTTCGGAACACCTGAATTCTCCCTAAATCTATTTTTCCTGAGTCTTTTTCAGTTAAGTAAGTTATGTCACTATTTATCCAGCTGCTTATTCCAAAAACCTAAAAATAATGTATGATTTGGTCTTCTTTCCCTTGCCTTGATATAGTACTTGGCAAATCTTGATGAATCTCAAAGCCCAATTAAATCCAGTCATTTCTCAGCATATCCACCACTATCATTCTGGCCTTGCACATTATTATTTTTTATATGGACCACTGCAATAGTGTCTTAACTAGTATTTATGCATTCTCTTTTGCTTCTTCTAATCTATTCTCCATCATCAAGCTTATTTTTGTAAATGTAAATCAGACTAATTAACAGCTTTGCTTACAGCCCTTCAGGTATTTTCTATTGAATGTTGAAATTTCAAACACCTAACATTGTTCATATGGTCATGGTGATCTGAGGATACCTGTCAGAGATCATTTCCGTCTTTCCATCTCTGGATCCCCTCATTACTCTCTAGCCACACTGATCTCGCTCTTCTTATCAAACTCCTTTCCACTTTGAGACATTTGTGCTCACTATTCTTCCTCCTTGAATGATTTTCCGTAGATTGGCCTGTGATGAGCTCCTTGAGCTCCTTTACTTTTTTTGGAGTCCTCTGCAATGTCAGGAAGCCTTCCTTGATCACTGTCTGTCAAGTAGTTGCAATAATTACTATAATTTCCTAGACTATCTAAACATGTCCTATCATTACATCTTCATTTTTTGTCTTCAGAGAACTTGAAACCGTCTAAAATTATTGTATTTATTTAATTTTTACTTATATTTGGCTTCCCCTACTAGAAAATAAGTTCTGCAAAAGAAGAGATTTAGTCTCACCGTTGCCGTACCTGCAACACTGATTGGCAATCAGTAGATATTCAATAAATAGTTATTCACTAAATGGACGAATACATTTTACAAAACAGAAAGCTAAAAGAAGTTTTATTTCTCAAGATAAAGTATCTAATAAACAGCAGAAGCAGGTGACTGTCTGTAGTACCCACCTGAGAATATTGATTTCTTGATTCTCTTGATTTTGTTCTGATTTCTTTATCTCTCTCTCTTTCTATTTCGTTGTATTACTGTTATTTTTACTTGTATGTGTGTATGTGTGTGTGTGTGTGTGTGTGTGTGTGTGTCTCCTGATGTTTAACTGATACCATGTTTGGAACCATGGTAGAGACTAAGGCAAATAGGAATTATAACTGCAACCTTGCAGAGCTTTTCTTCTGCCAGGCTGTCTACACCTTGGGACAAGGAAGGAGGTGGAGTAGGAGTGGACAGAGAGGGGCTTTTAAGTCTCTTTTAAGGGCCTCAGGATTTTTTTTGAACACTCAATATAGGCTCATGAAAAAGTGCCTGCAAGTGAGTGCAGTTTCCTCTTACGTCTGGAACTTCCAGATATTCAAAATTATCACACTAGTGCACATTTGCTTTTAAGGAAAGGGAGGGGAGGGGAGGGGGGAGGATGGGTGGAGGGAGGGCAATTGGTGGGATCACACCTATGGTGCATCTTAGTAGGGTACTGGTGAAACTTATCAAATGTAGAGTATCAATGGGCTATCTCTCACAGTACGATCAAAATGTTTCTGATTGTATATGAAGCACATTCTGCCCTATGATTTCACTAATGTACACAATTATGATTGAATAAAATTATTAAAAAAAAAGGGGTTGTGAAATAAAAAAAAAAACAGAATGTATCTATACAGTATTTTCCTATTCTCTTAGATATGCCTACGTAATCATCTCAACCATTAATGATGGTCAAAAGATGCTATTAACCCTCTGCTTTGGCTGAGTCTTTCTAATTTCTTCAATTGCTTTTGAGAAAAGGTAGGGACTATTCTCTATGCTTCTAGATAAGAGGTTTATACTAGGAAACACCTTCAGGGGCTTTCATTTTCTCTCTTCCCCCCTCCCCCACTTCCTTCCTTCCTTTCTTCTTTTTTTTTTGACAGAGTCTGTCTCTGTCCCCTTGGGTAGAGTGCCATGGCATCATAGCTCACAGCAACCTCAAACTCTTGGGCTCAAGCGATACCCCTGCCTCAGCCCCTTGAGTAACTGAGACTACAGGCATCTGCCACAATATTCAGCTAGTTTTTCTATTTTAGTAGAGACAGAGTCTTGCTCTTGCTCAGGCTGGTCTTGAACTCCTGAGCTCAAGCAATCTGCGTGACTTGGCCTCCCCGAGTGCCAGGATCACAGGCATGAGCCATCGCACCTAGCATGGTGGTTTCCTTTTCAACGGAAATTCACTTTCCCCCTTCTCATTTTGCTTCGATATAGTGGTGCTGGCAATGAAATCCCTACATTTGTGAACTGGTTGCAAAGCCACTATCAGCCTGTTCCTGGCAACCCAGGCAGTCAACTAATTAGCCTTCAAATGTGAGTAAGTCTTCCGGAGCTACCTGGACAAGAGCCCCAGCGGCTGGATTATTGGAAGGGAAATAGGGAAGAGCCAAAGCACATGAAAATGCCTTGAACAAAACCGTTCAGGCATGTGTTCTATGAGTGTGTACACGTTTTGAGCAGAAGCAGGGACGCAAATCGGAATGGGTTGTGGGGAGAGAAAGAAAAAAAAAATGAGAAGAACATGTTCCAGTGCTACCCTCTGACAAGATTCTCTGATTGCTCTTCTTTTCTTTTCTTTTTTTTTTTTTTTTGCAATAAATCATACACATCATTAGCTCACCTATAAATATCTACGGTCCTTTGGACTAGAGCAGAAAGTCTTAATGCTGCAAAGGCACATTGAATTCAGTCTAGTTCAACACCCTTATTTGATATGTGAGAAAGTAGCCCCAGAAAGAGTTACGTGGCTTGATAAAGGACCTAGTCACTGTCAGAACTAGATCTGCTCCTGTAGCCCCAGCGACTTGGGAGGCTTAGCTGGCAGGATCACTTGAGCCCAGGAGTTCGTGACCAGCATGATGGGTGATAGAGCGAGAGAGGCCGTCTCTCTTTCTCTCCCTCTCCACTCAAGCCCCCCAAATGAGTAGATCTGAATGAGTTTTAATTCTTCTGATATCTAATCTAGTGCGATTTCTCTCAAAAATTCTGCCTCTCAAAGAATCGTGTAGCACATGTAAGCTGTAGCCTCGTTAGAAAGAAATATAAGCTCAAAGATTCTTTTTTTTTCTGTTGAAATGTGACTCCTCTGGAAGGAAATCTTTTACCTTCTGAAAGGAAAAAGCAGTCAACGATGTTTCCCTTGGACCGAGTCGCCAGATAATTCATATTTGCATACAGATATTGCACATATAGTGTAAAAATGAATTTATCTCCCCGTCCTTAGTTTAGCTTGATGTTTTCGTTTGGCTCTACTTGTCTATATGCATCACTTAGCAGGAAACTCTGGACTTACAGAAGGAATACGCTGCACACTGCAAGCAGTCTGAAGCCATAGCAACGTAGGTCTGTTGACATGGCACCAAACTCCATACCAAGAACAAAAGAGGTTCTACATATAAACGTGCGTCACCAAATCAGTTTGTGCCTAAAGACTGTTGTATTCTAGAACCTCCTCTAGAGACGAATGTGATCGATTATCAACATAGGTAGCCTTAGACAAGAAAAAGGGAGCTGCTCCGAAATGGATAACCCTCCCTTGCGTGCCTGCTGCAAGAGAGTCTCATGTCCTTCCTTGACACAGGTATTTTTTATGAGTAAAGGGACTGAGGGTTCAATTTTGTAAATGGTGTAGTATACGCCGAATGAATTACAAAAATTGTGACAGACCTTAGCTGAAGTGCAAGCCGACTGCATCACGGGTACAGGGGCATTTGTACACTGGTCTGAGCACAGAAGCCTTGAGCATAGCAATGTGTTGAAATACGAAAGTTCAGTTGAACAGAAACAAGTGTATAATCACCGGCCCTTACTCATCTCAGTTTTGACTCCTAAACCTGCAGTGCCAAGACTCACTTCCCGAACAGGGAAAAGGAATTATTCCTCACTCTCTGGGGGAGCTGCATCCCCCATTCCAAGGGCAGGGTAGGCTGAGCATTTTGAATGCTGGGTGTTTGTATGTCAGCAAATACCTATATTCATTTCAGCTTCTTGAAGCATTTATGAACATAAGTTAGTCATATTTCAGCTACAATATGGGAGATAAGACAGCCAGGAGATCTCACAGGTAGGCTGTGAGGAATAAATAATGAAAAAGCACTTTGCAAAACATGAAGTATGATCTTAATGCTCAATAGCATAAGATACTTTACTTTACCATTAGCCTACTTTATCATAGCTGCCTGGAAGGCAGGCAAACGCCAGACGTCATCAGCACAGCCTCCAGTTCCAGATTAGGTCACGGAGAACAAAGTAACTTTGGCCACTGCTGCTTCATTTAAAATAAAACCAGGTAATTAAAAATTCTCAGGAACACCCGGTTCTTGGGGTCTCATGACCCCCATCTACTATTCAAAACTAAACTTTGTAATGAGGTAAAATCTGATTTAATCCATTCATTTCGTCTGGAAAAAACATCAGTAACAATGTATTGATTTTTTCCCTTCATAAAGAAGGCAACTTATTACCAGATGCTGGAGCCCAAGATAGTCTAATAAAGAGGCAGAATACAGTTAGAATTATAAATAAGTAGCCCCCAAACTTGTGATTCATTTTGTAATACTGAAGCCTAGAAACTATCACCATTGGAAACACTGGTATATAACAGATCACTGCGACTGAACCATGTATACAAGGCTGATACCGTAGAAAAACAGAATTGCACAGGCCTATAGCTTCTGAAAAACAAGCAAATTGCCTTGAAAAGCTGAAGATATACTGCGACTAATACAGGCACTCTCTTTCCTTTTAGGGATTTATAATCAAGATGAGATGAAAGATATGTATGCTAGAAGGAAAGGACTGAGCCTTCTATAAAATATTACAGGGAGAATCTGCCACCATTCACAAAAAAAAGGAAGAAAACATTTCCTCCTTAAACAGCTACTCACTGTAAACTGCATATTTAATGAAATTCATTCATAGAGTTTCCTATGCCTTCTTTTAAAAGCCAAGCTCCTATACATATTCACATGTGTTTAAGTGTGTTATGATGTCTGGATTTTGCTTCAAAATGATCTTGTGCTGTTGGGAAGAGGGAAAGGGCAGAGATCTAAACCCCAATAACTGCAGACTGATAGTTGTTATAGCTAAACGATGGTGACATAACGATCGTGACATATAAAGTTTCTTTGTATTACTTTTCAACTTTCATGCGTTTGAATATTTCCACTACGAGTTTCTAAATTGCAGTCTGCCTCAGAGAACAAGCTCAAACTCAGGGCATCATGTTCAGTAAGTGCTACGTCACTCTCACTTTTCTCTCTGGAGGGCAAGAGAAAACCAATACCACACCCTGTATATTGGAAGGTGGACTCAAAGAGAAAGGGTCACAGGCACTGGAGACCTGGCTATCACCAGCCTTGTCACCATCTGGCTAGGACTGTGCGTGCTAGGATTTAAAAGCATTTGATTTGTGAGAAAAGACCTCAGAACAAGGAGCCCATAAAAGGTTATAAAAGCACGAGGTTACGAGTAGCACAGGCAGCTCCAGAGGCTCTGCGATAGCCTCTACAGAGACTCACGTTCCCAGGCAAAAATGTGTGCCCAAACCGTTGCGTGCAAATGACAGCGTACAAAGGATCGATAATATCCTGCACTTCTGGCATTTGAGGAAATAAAGGTGTGTCCCATGCAACAAATTTGGGGCCACAACATCACAAGTGTTTCTAGAAGAAACAAAGTAAAAGCAGCTGGTCCTTTCATGCTTCATGTAACTCATTCTTCGCACTGACTCTGAATCTTTCTAACATCAGGGGACAAATAGGCATGAATATATTTGGGGCTCTCTCGTCCAAAATCCAATCGCATTCACCTTCTCTCGTGCTTTTCTCGACTGCCAAGGTTGAAAAGCTAAACATATATTTACCAGGACATCTTGCAGCTATCGGAGGCCATACGCACAGTGTTTTGTGTGGGTGTACCTGGTTGAAAGAAGGGGCCACCGGGCCAACATACTAAGGAAGGTAGAGCTGAATGAATGCAAAGCATGACTCCCCATGGAGTAGTCAAGCCACTACAGTACAACGGGATGACCCCCAACAATACCTGCTATGAGACAAAGCTATTACACTATTGTTCAGTTGGGTTTTCAACCAAATATACTCCTACCAGGTTCAGGAAGAGAGCCCACGTTTAAACAGATGAGAACCCAAAAAGGGTATGTGTACCGGTAAACGTGTAACAACCAGATCTCTGAAAAGCAAAGAGAAAACACCTGATTTGTACTGCTTACCAGCTCCTGTGGAGTAAAAGCTCCCACTGTGGCCAAGTTCAAGTTACCAACATATGTCACTAAATGTGAGGTTGGGAAGGAATGTCCACAATAACCTTGCACCAGTACGAATCAGTCCCGGCACATCACTGAATATGTCATATCTAGACTTCCCAGGAAGCCAGACTCAAGCAATTTGCTTAGAAACTGCCTATAACTCCATAGAGAAATGGTATTGGAAAAGGGGGTGGGTGCGACACAGGGAAGAGGGATGGGGAGGAGGAGGGAATAGGAAGGTCGTGAGGTCTTTAAAGCTGGTAGTTACTTACCAAACTGGAAAACATTAATTTTGACCCGTAGCTTTCCTCAGGGATCAAAAAAAAAAAAAAAAACTTTAGAATTCTAAAGTATTGACAATTTAGGGAGGGATTGGGTTAATTCACATCTTGAGCTCAGTACTTTGAGGCTGCAGTGAACTATGAGGATGCCACCGCACACCAGCCCAGGCAACAACACAGAGAGAAGGGAGAAAAAAGAATGGATAGTCTCAGCACCTGTAGTACAGTGGTTACACATATACTGAGGCTGGTGGGTTTGAAACCAGCCCAGGCCAGATAAACAACAATGACAATTGCAACAAAAAATACCTGGGCATGGTTACGGGTGCCTGTAGTCCCAGCTACTTGGAAGGCTGAGGCAAGAGAATCACTGAAGTCCAACAGTTGGAGGTTGCTGTGAGCTGTGATGCCACAGCACTCTACTGACTAGTGAGACTGTCTCAAAAAAAAAAAAAAAAAAGAATAGTTAATGTGATGACTTACAACGAAAACAAACATAGTAGCTTCAATAGCTTGTTTTCCTTTTTAATAGAAATCACACCCTTAAAAATAACAACAAAACCCACAGAGCCAGCACGTGAAAAGTATTATCAGTTTTCACATTTATTATTTAGACTTCATAGTTTTCAATTTTAAGAATAACAACTCAGATCCCTGGCACTTCAGTTGCACTTACAGATAATTGCTTATAAAAGGAAAAGGGCAAAAAGAAAATTAGAAGCTTCTAAAAGAGGAAACTGAAAATCCTTTAGAGAAGATAATCATTTTCAATAATGGTCATAATTATTGCTAAAGGATTGTCTCTGCTTAGCAAACTTTCCATTTCCTACTTGTAGTTCTCTCTGATGAACTCCAACTTCTCCCTTAGAATTATTAAAATGATCCCAAACAGAAAAATATATATATATGTGGCCATGACAGCACAATCCAAGTGGCTAGTATGATTAAATTAAAAATGTCTTATTCCTATCAGATTCAGGAGTGATTTTAGAACCTGATCCCTAATTTCTTCACCATAGGGCCCCACATGACACCAGTGTGGAGCTTTAGTATGTAAAGATTCACCTTCACAGTACAACTGCTATCATCCCAACACTTGGGGAGGGCTGGGCTGCTGAGAAAAGGAAAGTCTTCAGGTGCACGTGGATATGCGGAGTGAGCGAGGACAGCACTCGTGGCTCAGTGGGTAGGGTGCTGGCCACATACACAGAGGCCTGCGAGTTCAAACCCAGCCAGCCAGCTAAAACAACTATGACAACTGCAATAACAAAAATTAGCCAGGCATTGTGGTGGGCACCTGTGGCCCCAGCTACCTGGGAGGCTGCGGCAAGAGAATAGCTTGAGCCCAAGAGTTTGAGGTTGCTTTGAGCTGTGACGCCAAAGCACTCTACCGAGTGTGACATAATGAAACTCTGTCTCAAACGAAAAACAATGTGCTCCAGGTGAGACTCGAACTCACAACCTCAGCATGACTGCACTCTGATTTCGGTATCAGTACCATGCGCTAAGCAATTGCGCCATTGGAGCTCTGGTCATTCGGTTGCTCAGGAGAATACTTCCGTTATTTTTAACCACGTGACCTCACTGGACAGCTCCGCCTTGTGTTCCATATGCAAATAAAAATTAAAATAAAAAACTAGCCAGGCATTGTGGCGCGCGCCTGAGCTACTAGGGAGGCTGAGGCAAGAAAAGCGCTTAAGCCCAAGAGCTGGAGGTTGCTGTGAGCTGTGACGCCACGGCACTCTACCGAGGGCGACAAAGTGAGACTCTGTCTCAAGAAAAAAAAAAAAAAAGAGGCGTGAGAAGCAAGAATAGAGGCAATTTAAGAATGTGATGATTTGGCGACAGGCAATCTTGGGGATGCTTCTGATTGGAGGGTGCCAATAAATGGAGAAGTTTTGGAGACTGAAGGAGGTGAGAGCAGTTGGGCTATGAGAGATGGGAGGAGCCAATCCAAAGCAAAGTGGTCTATGATGTAATGAACCCGGCTGCTGCATACGGAGAGGCTGAAGAACAATGGGCTTCTTTAGACTTTTTTTTTCAAGACAGAGTCTCACTATGTCACCCTCGGCAGAATGCCGTGGCAGCAACAGCTCACAGCAACCTCCAACTCTTGGGCTTAAGCGATTCTCTTGCGTCAGCCTCCCAAGTAGCTGGGACTACAGCCGCCCGCCACAACGCCTGGCTATTTTTTTGTTATTGCAGTTGTCATTGTTGTTTTAGCTGGCTGGCTGGGTTTGAACCCACAGGCCCCTGCCACAACGCCTGGCTTTTTGTTATTGTTGTCGTAGTTGTCATTGATGTTTGGCATGCCCGGACCAGGTTCGAACCCGCCAACCCTAGTGTATGTGGCCGGCGCCCTAGTAGCTGAGCTACAGGCACTGAGCCAGGGCTTGCGATTTTTATTGAAGAGAGCAGAAAATATCCGCCTCAAAACCACACGGAGGCTTATCGGAATTGGGGGCATGCCTACGGATGTTTTGCCGCCACCGTCAGCCTTCTGGGTAAACCATGACAAAAGGCTACCAACCGTGCACAGAGACCAGAGGACGTACTGATGCCTAAGCCATCTCAGAAGCTGCTTGTTCCCATGACACTCATGGCCCTGGTGCAGTAGTCAAATCTCAGGTGTAGAAAGTGATGGTTGCATCGGGCCGGCTTCTGGTACTTTCATGACTACCAGCTTTTGTTTCCTAATGCTTATCAGTGAACATTTTCTGCACCAAAAAGACCGGAAGGAAAGGGAGTGGCAGGTTCTTATGAAAACTCTCAATATCTTTGTTTCCTCAGTCGGGCCTTAAAGCCTAAGCCTTGCCGAGGAGCGAGCCCAATCACCTGTTTGGGAGCATCCGCAACTGTAGGATGAACATACGTATACCTTGATTTTGGATTTTTAGGAGAAGTAAATATTCCGTGGGGTAGAAAAAGAAGGGATCAAGCATTTTAGGCAAGGTTATGAGGGGACCTAGTCACGTTCTAGTATTTGGGGACTATGTTTCTGAAAACATGCAAGTATTAAACCTTGCGCAGGACAAATGGGTCCAAAGTGGAGGAATATGCCTTTTGAGCTATTTCCCAAGGGTCAGAAAACTGAGGCTCAGAATTTACTAGCTCAATAGTCAAACAGTATTCTGATTCAAATGGGATAATGTATTGATTATATTGAAGCGAGGAGGCTGTGCCCGTTATCAATGTGTTGTCTCTTAGCTCCAAATTGATCCATTAATACATATTCTGTGATAACGGACAAGATTCACTGAAAACGTTTCTCCTTGACAACGTGCACTGTAAATATTGAGCTTTACCAGTAGAGGGCGATAGAGGGACATCGCAGGAGGAAGGGGCTCTGCTGTTTCTCGCAGCTGGCAGTGGAGATGAAGTTTGGGGAAGAGGCATGGGGATCGAAGACTTGGAATAGGGGAATGTGCACGCACTGTGAAAATAACGCACGCATCTGTGAAAGCCAACTTCTTGCTCCAGCCACCTGAGTTCTTGCTCAGTGGGCCTATGAACAAAGTGGCTGAGGTGGCAGGGGTGGAAGCTGAGCTTAGGCAAACAACGTGACCTTCCCCGCGTAAAGGCTGAGCTGGCTACAGCTATCCTGAATCCCGAACCTGCTGACGGCAGAGATGAACACTGTGCAGCCGATGTGGCACCATTCCTGAGGAGGACCAGCAGGCCACCTGCTGGCAGATTGACCACATTGAACCTCTTCCACCATACGGGGGGGCAAGTAATCATCTTCACTAAAAATAGGTTCTATAGATGTAGATATAAATATAAACATGGGTTTCTCTTCCCTACTGTTAATGCTTCTCCCAGCACCACCGTCTATGAATTCATGGCATGCCTAATCTATCATCATAGCATTCTGTACAGCCTCGCATCTCGCAGAAAACAAGGTGCAACAGTGGCCTCATAGCCATGGATATAACAGTCACGCTGCATTGCCCAGAAGCAGCTGGTCCCATTGAGGTGGGATGGCTTGGTGAAGCCTCAGTTACAGTGTCAATTGAAAGAAAACATCTCATCCTGACTGGATGGGATTCAGTTGCACAGGTTGCAGTTTATGTTTTAAATGAGGGACCATAATATGGGGCTGTCTTCCCTATACTCAGAGTACACAGGTTGGAAAATGACAGACTGGGAGTGGAAGTGGGGGTGGTAGTGGTTTATCTTGCAATTAGACCGGATAGCCCAATTTCTGAATTTTTCCCTTCCTTTCCAGGAATTTTGAGCTCTGCTGGTTTGGAGCTATTAGTTCCCAAGGTGGAAATGCTTCCACCAGGGGCATAATAATGGTTCTGCTGAATAGGAGGTTGGCAGTCCCACCTGGCCATTTTGGTTTCCTCGTAGTGCCACTGAACAAACAGGCATAAACAGGAGTTAATCTACCAGTGGTTGATCCTGATTACCAAAGGGAAATCAAGGGGAACCAAGGAAGACTGTGTCAGATTAAAGACCAAATCCTTGGCACGGGGGCTCATGCTTGTAATCCCAGCACTCTGGGAGCCCGAGGCAGGCGGATCACAGGAGCTCACAAGTTTGAGATCAGCCTGAGCAAGAGCAAGACCCCTGCCTCTAAAAATAGCCCAGTGTTGTGGCCAGCGCCTGTAATCCCAGCTACTCGGGAGGCTGAGGCAAGAGAATCACTTAAGCCCAGGAGTTGGAGGTTGCTGTGAGCTGTGACGCCACAGCACTCTACCAGAAGCGACAAAGTCAGACTCCGTCTCAAAAAATAAAATCCAGATTCTGGCAAAAAGAGACTTTATTCGAGGGGACTACTGCAACAGGAGGAAGGGGACTGTTGCAACAGGGAGAAGCCTCTGACCTATAATCGGCAATCACCTCAAAGGTCAGGTAGATAGGTTTTTAATTAGCAGTCCCGGGCCGGGTTGGAACCCGCCAGCCTGGGTGTATGTGGCGGGCACCCTACCCACTGAGCTACGGGCATTGCCCTAATCTCCCATTTCAAGATCAGGTGATAAGCAGTCTTAATTCCATCCCTAGACTTGATTTCCCTTTGCCACGTAACAGGGCATATTCACAGATTCTGGGGATTAGAATGTGGACATCCTTAAGGGGCCATTATTTTGCCAACTATACTCAGGGTATCATGTCTGTTGGGGACGGGGATGGGTTTCACTCATTCAAAGGATATATATCTTTTGGTAGGGACACAGCATTTTCTTTTGGGAACTGCAGATGGTGTTTAATTTGATGGTTGGATGATGAGTAGGGATCCTGCGTGCTTGTTATGTGTGTAGTCACCTCTTATCCTGGGCAGCACTGCCCAACTGCCAGCCTTTCCTATTTATTAACTTATTTATTTTCATTATTTGTCTTTGAGACAGAGAGTCACTATGTCACCCTCGGAAGAGTGCTGTGGCATCACATCTCACAGCAACCTCCAACTCTTGGGTTTAAGCAATTCTCTTGCCTCAGCCTCTCAAGTAGCTGAAACTGCAGGTGCCTGCTACAATGCCCAGCTAGCTTTTGTTCTTTCTTCCTTTTTTTTTTTTTTTAATGAAATGGGGTCTCCCTCTTGGTTAGGCTGGTCTCAAACTCCTGAGCACAAGCAATCCACCTGCCTCAGCCTCCCAGAGTGCTAGGACTACAGGTATGAGCCACCATGCCCAGGCTAGCCTTTCTTATTAAATGTTGTTCAGCAGGAATGACATCATTCACGCACTGACCAGCTTCTTAAGTGCATGGTTTTGGCTCTTGTGGGGAAGGACCAGGAGTGGAATCCAGCATTGACGTGAAAGAGAGTCACCAGCATACAGTGTGTTGTTCCAAAATTTTGAATGACCTCAGTGCATCCGCATTCATCTGGAACCTATTGACATACTTAATGAAACTGTTAGATGAATCGTAGAGGTCATGAACACATTAAGTGGGAATGTGGTAACAGCAAAGAGATAATTTCCAGTGAGGTGAGCGTTTATCAGTGCTCATTTCCTCCATGTTGGTAACCTGCCATGAAGATGAATATGCTGTGGGGTAGGTGAGGAAATACGGTCAACCTCTATATCTGCAAGTTTCACATCCACAGATTCAATCAATCATGAATCAAAAATGTTAGAAAAATAACAACACAACAATACAATTGATACAAATACAAACCAATACAGTGTAACAACTATTTACATAGCATTTCTATTGTATTGGGTATAGTAAGTAATCCAGAAGATGATTTAAAATACACAGGAGGATGTGAGGTTACATGTAATACCATACCATTTTATACAAGGCACTTGAGCATCACCGATTTTGTAAGAGTCCTGAAACCAATCCCTTGCACACACTCAGGAACGACTGCATATCATAATAGGTAGGAAAGGGCAAAGATATTATACGTATATTCAACGATAGCTCTTTTTTCTATTTTTTAAATTTTTTTTATTAAATCATAGCTGTGTACATTAATGCAATCATGGGGAACAATATGCTGGTTTTATATACCATTTGAAATATTTTCATCAATCTGGCTAACATAGCCTTCACCGCATTTTCTTAGTTATTGTATTCAGACATTTATACTCTGCAATTAGTAAAATGCACCGTAGGTGTGCTGCCACCAACAATAGCTCTTTAGATTGAATTCTTTTCTAAAAGATAGAGCAAACGGGAGATTTTCCAAGACTTTGCTTTTATATTTGTTTTGAAGACTATTTTGTGGTTTCAGGGGGATATTAGTACAGACTTGGTGACCAAACCTGAAACGAATTGTATCATATCCCTTTCTTAAGAATTTTACAAAGTTTTAAGTGAATTTCAAAATCTTGTACCAGGGTCTCAGGGTAGGCACAGATGCCACTTTATTCCTTCATGTTGGATTTATTTCTCTAGGATGCTATTTTCCAGGGCACATGTAATGAGTGTCACTTGCTCCCCTCCCACACACGCGATTATGTTATCTTTAGCATGTGTTAACAGTCTCCCTGGATACAAGAGACCATTAATCAGGACAGCCTCTCACATTAATTAAGTATAAGTGAGCAATCTAAATTTGCTCAGCCAGCTCTTTAAGGATCATGCCGCTTGATAAGGGTTCGGTCACTGTGCTCGATGGCCCATTTTGCCTTTGGGGAGGCAGAGATATTAGGGTCTGCTTTAGTGCCACCATGAACTATATTATTAGAATGAGGCATTCCGTATGGTATGCCATTGCTCGGCTCATCCCCTCACTTGTCTGAATTCTGTGCAACTTCCAAGGCTCAGCTGCTGTCTTTAAGTTCTCTCTAATCAACCCAGACCTCAGCAATCTCTCTTCTCTGAAATTTTATTCCTCTCAATGTCTTGTGATTCTCTTTGGTACTGCACGGTGTCATCAGTTATATTTTCATGTAAACATCACAGACTCAAAGAATTATTAGTTGACTGAGTTGATTGATTACCGTCTGGTCTAGGCTGGTAGCCCTGGGAATGAGTGAAAAGGAAGAGACAGGTGATTGATGGGCTATATGGTGTTTGAGGGAGAGGGTAGAGTTAAAGTGGGTGCTATTATTTCAAGGTTGGTAGCCCTACTGACAGAAAGGATTCAAGCTTTCTATGCTCAGTTAGATTATCCACCTTTTATCTGCTAGTATACATGAAGTGCTCAATTAATCCAATCTCTTCTTTATCTTTTTGGTATGTGTCCAAAGTCTCAGAGTAGTGCTCTCCATGCCGTTCTTCCAAGTTTAGGCTTGTCCTTGCCAGATGTTGCAGGGAATGGTACTCATACAAGCCTGCTACTCAGTTTTCCTTATTTTCTGCAGGTATCCTGAATAGGTAAACTGTGTTCACCACCACACCCTCCCTTACTCAAATACTCTGTCCTAAGACAGCTCTCAATGCCCTAACTTCCTCACTCCCTCGTCCTATCCCTGTCTTCACTTCTACTGTAGGCTTTATTTGGAGAAAAGCATCTCACCTCATGAACACTGGAGTATTGCTTTTCCCTTTACCAATAGGCACGTTCCCAGATGATGTCTTCCTCATTGGGAATTTCAAGCATGAGTAGAGCGACAGCTGAAAGAAAGAGTTAGCAAGCTTTGTCTACGAAGAGCCAGATAGTAATTATTTTAGCCTTTATGGGCCTTTTCACAACTACTGGATCCTGCTGTTGTAGTTAGACTGTATGTAAACGGATCATTAGACAATATGTAAATGAGTTGACATAGCTGTGTGCCAAATGTTATTTTCAAAACCAAATAGCAGACCAGATTTGGTCCGCACACCATAGCATGCTGAATGCTGGTCTACAGTCTTGATTTTTGGTATCCCCTGTGTACCTCAAATAACAACACAAAGGCAATGGATATTTCTCTCCATCTAACTTTCATTCATGTATACATATCTATCTTGCATTGCAGTAACAGAAAATTTTGTGATGTGCAGAAAAGGCAAGGGAGTGTGTGCGTCCATTGACAACCTTGGTCGTGAATGTTACAGACACTAGCATTGCAGGCAGAATTGCACAGGTGCCCTTGGAGAAGCATAAGGGTCTGGTGAGTCATAAAAGTAGAATTAAAGAAAGAAAATTTATAGTGTCTGTCAGGCGAAAACACCCAATTCTTGGAAAACTGCTAATTTTTTGCAGTTTTGCACTGCAAGATTGGTGTAAGACAATGATATCAGAGTCCTTGTAATAATGAAACTAAATAGTAAGCTGGTTGAGAAGTAGCCTTAAAAATAGTAAGTAGCCTGAGAAATAGTTTCCCCAGGAAGCAGGTTTCTATGATTTGTGTCCTTAATACTGTCTAACTGACTGTCTAACTGAAATTTTCTTCCTTGGGAATATTTTGTTGATCCTGTAACGAATTAGAACTATAACACAAAATAGAGTGTGTTTAAAAAACTGAGTTTTGTGCATGCTTTACTTGAGGCACTGTGAGTTTCTGGACTCACATAACATGTGATGGTTTTTTGTGTTAAATTGGCCATATTGTAGTCCCCAGTTATTCAATCAAACAGTAATCTAGGTGTTGTTGTGAAGGTATTTTGTACCTTGTACCTACTTGACTTTAAGTAAAGAAGATTGCTCTTGATAATGTGGACGGACCTCAATCAATCAGTTGAAGGCCTTAAGAGCAAGACCTGTTTCCATCTTTCTTTAAGGCTGCATAGTATTCCATGGTATACATGTACCACAATTTTAATTACCAAATGTAGAATATAAATGTCTTCATATAGTGATTAAAAGGCCATGAAGGCTATGTTAAATAGTTCAATGAAAATATTTCAGATTGTATATGAAGTCAGC